>BJBW01008562.1:67617-81532 GCA_004320125.1 Scolopax mira | reverse complement strand
GTGGTGGAGTCACCATCCCTGGAGGGATTTAAGAAGCATATAGATGTGGCACTTCAGGGCAGGCTCTCGTGGCCGAAATTGTTGGGTTGTGTCTGTGGGGTTGTGTTTTTGTTTTGCTTGGTTGGTTGTTGTTTTAGGGGTATTTTTGTTGTTGGGCTCAATGATCTCAAAGGTCCCTTCCAACCATGAAGATTCTGTGATTCGTTGTAGCCAGCTGAGTGGGGCGTCTTCAAAGTTGGGTTAAGGTTGGAGTTCTGGCAAGCATCCAAGCATTTTGCTGCTAGGCTGTGGATGCTTCTTCCTGAAAATTGGGTTGATACATGGCAGGAAGGGAGCTGCTGCTCTCACGTTGACAAGGACATGGTTTTAACAGCCTGGGTACAGCCCCCCTGGCTCTCCCTCATTACCCCCGGTTGTGTCTCACTCCCCATGAGCAGGGTCTGGATGGGCACCAGCATGTTGTCTTGGTTGTACTGTCTTTGCATTTTCTTCTTTTTTTTTTTTTTTTGGGGTGTAAATTAAAAATCAGGTGATTTGAAACACCCCAGCAGTAAGGATGGGATTATGTGCATGGGTCATGGATGGGTCCATGTGCAAAGTATGTGCTCAGTGGGGAGGCGAGCTGCTTTTTACGTTGGACAAATTCCAGTCTGTTTTTCTCTTTATGTGTGACCTTTATGTTTGAGGAAATCTGCTGGGGGGTTGGAATTTTAGGCTGGGAGAACTGAGGCCAGGATGCTTACTGGCCATTTCCAGAAAGCATCCTGAAATTTTTGCGCAAGACCTACCTGTTAATGCTATGAACAATAAAAAATGGCAGTAAAGGTGATGGTGGCTATGCTACATAAGAGGAAGGATCGCTGTAGCGTGTGGCCCCGAGTTGGTAGTGATGAATTCTCTACATCCAGAAGATCAGCAGGTGTTTGTCCATGCTCCTTCAGGTGAAGGCACCGAGGTGTACCTCTTGGATTGACAAGGGATCTGCCGCGAGAACAAGGCGATGTGCTGCTCAGCTGTGTCTCACCACGCTTTGTCCTTCCTAGGGCTGCTACACTGTCATCCTGAATTCCTTTGAGACCTACGTGTACCTCGCGGGAGCCCTTGCCATCGGCGTGTTGGCCATTGAGGTACTTTCTGTTGCCTAAACTAGAAGAGGAGCGAGCTTGGGTAGATGTCCAGCAGCAAGGCCAACAGGGAGGTCCTCCCCCTTGCCAGGGGAAGCTGCCCCTACCCAAGTCTCAGCAAGTTATCCACTTGTGGGTTGTCCTTTGCCACAGGAGGCAGGGAGATGTGTGTCACAGGCCTGCAGTGCTGCCTCGTGCAAAGCTCACAGCTGGCCACGCTGGCCACAGGGGCTCTGGGGATCCCACCGCTTCCCCGGGGCCCCTCCTTGCATCAGCACCCCATCAGGCTGATCTGGCACTCGGTTAATGTGTTCAAAAATGCTTTTAAAACTTTTTTAGAGCCTATTGGCATCTCCCTTATCCAGCCTTGGCACCTGGCTCTTTGGTGATGTTTCTGAGGAACGGGCTTCCACCAGACACATGCTGAGCCCAGAAGCGATGTCCCTGCTCGCCCCAGTCCTGTGCAAAGGAGGGGGAGCCATAGCAGAGCCCCAGCAGCCCCCCATGAATGCCCCACTGTGCCCAATCCAGGCAGTGGAAGGTGTGGAGAGCAGGGATAGCAGAGCTTGCCCCACTGCAACACCCGGGGGGGTTTGGGAATGGAGCCAGGCTGCTGCTGCGGCCACCAGACAGTTCAGGGGAAGGAGGAGAAGGGATTGCTTTCAGGAATAAATTTTTCCCCCTGGGTGGTGGGAAGGGTCCCCCTCTCTTTGCCACTGACTGCCAGGCAGGAGGGAGTCCTGAAGCCACTTTACAGATCTCCTGGAAGACGCAGCTAACTCTCGTGGTTCTCTATTTTGTTTTTGCCCTCTTCTCTCTTCCCCCCCCCTTCACCTTCCAGCTGTTTGCCATGATCTTTGCCATGTGTCTCTTTCGAGGGATCCAGTAAGAGGTGGCCTGCGAACCACCACGTTCCCCATGTCCTCAGAAGAAAGAAGGAAAATCAGAAGAAACGAAACCTGAAATCACCCCAAAAAGCCTTTATTTTTTTTAACAAAATGGGGTAGGCGGGAAGGGGAGGGGAGGGGAGCAGCCGGGATGGGGGGAAAGAAAAAAAAGAAAAAAGATTTAAAAAAAAAAAAAAAAAAAGGGTTGTAATATATGAATGACCAAAAGGATTGTACTTCAGGGGCTGGAACTTTGAGGTGATGTGCACTACACTGTACACGGGACCCTTGCCCAGAGCCACCCACAGCAGCCGTGGAGCGGGAGCCCGGCGCAGCTGGTTGCACTGGAGAGGGATGGAGCAGGGGAAGGAGCGAGCGCAGCCCCCTCTCCAGCGAGGCCCTGCCTGCCCTTCCCAACCTTACCCTGGAGAACATTCCCTGCAGGGACTGGATAAGGCAACGGGTCAGCCAAAGTCTGTGACTGGCCAGGTGGGTTTGAGACCAGTAGTGGTGGCTCCTCTCCGAAGCAGGTTGCCATTGTTTCTGGCTTTAATGCCCAGCCACGGAATGAAAACACACATTTTTCAGTGGAAGCTTTGCCTCTCTCACCTGGAACTTTTCTTGGAGAAGTCAGGCACTTCGGTGAGGCTGGCTTTTCTCTGGAGCCCCAGGCAGGGGCAGCGTGGTCTCTCTTAGCAATGGGACTCGGCAAAGGTCTAGAGTTTGGTTGTTTTTTACTAAGATTTACTGTTGTGGAAAAGAAAGAGAGGTAATAGTTCCCTGCTGTGCTCCCATCTCTTGGGACAAATAATGGCTCTGGTCAAGACTCATTGATACTGCTGCCTTCCTGGGAAGGGGAGGAAATAGTGGTTAGATCTTGATGGCCTTTGCCTTTCCCTTCATAGTTGAAAAAAAAAAAAACACCACAAAAAAACCCACCACAAATGCTTTGTGGTGCTCTGTTAGCATAAATACTTGCAGTGGATTCCTACAATGCTTTCTAGCCTTAAGGGACTCCCCTTAAGCACCCAAGCAGGGTGGTGGATGGAGGAGGCTGAGGTTTGTCAGCCACTCCACGGCTGTTTGCCTGAAACAGTCTGATGGCGGCGTTTCTGCTGGGAGGATCCCCCCCTCCCCAAGATCCTCCCCGGGGGCTCCTGATGAAAGCATCAAGGTGGAATTGTCTTGTCCTGTATGCTGGGTGAGAGCAGTTCCTCCTCTGACCCTTCCCTCATGCTATCATCTGCTTAACTTAACCGTTTTTGGATATGAACTGGAGAGAGATGCCCGGGACTGGACCTTAGTAAGGCCGAGATTAAGGTGGAAGCCCAGGTGGGCTCCAGGAGCCCACACCCCCCTCCCCGGGACACAGCTGCAGCTCCAGTGCTCGTAGTTATCCACCTGGAGGCTTCACTGGTTTCTCTCCTCTGGAACCCTCAAGCCCTGTTGCCTTAATTGTTCATCTGGTCACTCCCCGGCCCTAAACTCATCTTTGGGGGGGGGGGGGGGGGGGGGGGGGGGGGGGGATAGAAGGGGCCCGTGGTTTCTTGTTTCACTTAGGTCTTTTTACAGATTTTTATAGGCTGAGATTATGGAGCACTTTTATACAAGCTTAAACCAGCAAGCACTGGGAAGGAAGGGGCTTTTTTTCCACAGCTGTTTCTCCTCTTACCCTCTCCCCCTCCCCATTCTTCTTTTCGGTGTGAAGCCTTCCCATCTTCTCTGCAGCTGGCCAGCTGTGCCCCAAGATACACCCCCCCAGCAATGCCCAGGCAGCACCTTAGAAATGAACAGGAGAGAGAGCGAGAGATGGGCACATCCCAGGAGACCTGTGGGAATTTAATGAAGGGACAAGCCCAGGACACACACACACACACCCCCCCCAATATGGCAAAGCATCTCAGAAAGCAGACACCCCCACCACCCCCCCCATATGGCAAAGCATGTGAATCCATTGGTTTTTTGTCCAAAACTCCCTTGTACAGTAGTCTTCAGACGAGGAGGTAGGAGAAGCAACTGTATTTTTATATTTGGGTGGGTTTTGTTTTGTTGTTTTTTGGTTTTTTTTTTTAAACAGCTCTGGTGGCTATTTTGGGGTCAGGGGCTGGAGAGGCCCCACATAGGCCAGGGACCAGAGGGAGCAGCCATCCCCATGGCTGGAGCATCCCCCCCTATGACCACAGCCCCAAGCACCTTGGCTGGAAGGGGTAGAGAGCAACCCCCCCCACTGTGTAATGACTATCACAAATGCCTGGGAAAAGGGCTGAGTGTGAAATAATGGTTGAAATCTATTTTAAAAATAAATAAATAAAAAAAATCAAGTTGTAAATATTCTTTTTATTAGGTAGTGGAGCTAATTTATCCTGTATTCCCTACTGTAATGCTTTTTTATATTGAAAGGAATTGGGTTGGGGGGTTAATATAAGCAGAACACAAGCCTGAAGCACTCTGCCCGGTTCTTTGTGTGCATTTCTTAAAAAAAAAAAAAAAAAAAAAAAAATAAAGATATTGTGACAATGAAGTGAAACGGTTTTAATTTTTCACTATTTGGTGGTTATTAAGTACAGTCACTTTCTTACCAGAGGAGAAAGAATAAACTCAGGTACAGCAACTAAAATGAGGTATAAACTGAAGTGTCCCACTCTCCCCTGTCCAAACCCCACCCCACCCCAAGCAAAAACCCTTGACCAGGAAGAAGAGGCCACTTTAGGCTCCTTCATCACCAGCTCCAGTTTGGCAGATATTGGTGAGGAGTAAATAAAGGCGATGGCGGGAGTTCTATGTGAACAATGAGCTTTCTTCAACCTCAGAAGTGAACACAAGGGTCTGGGTCCAGCTCTCACGAAGAAATTTGGGGCTCCTCAGAGCACAAGCCTCCAGGGAACACGACTCCAACCCTGGGCATTATAGAAAGAAGCAGGTAATTCATTGCAAACTGTCTCCTGGGGGAGGGACTGCACACACCTGGCCTTAGGGATGCAGCACTGTGCAAACGTTTCAGCAACCTTCTCCTCCCTTTCCTCCCCACCCCAAAATGAAGACAACTCCACACAGTTGGGTTTCAGTTGGGGTTTTTTGGCAGCCCTGCAGATGCTCTGCCCTTGAGATTGCTCCATCCTGAGAAACTCTTCCCCCCCCCCCGCCTTGACCTCACCTGCCACTAATTTACCTCCTCAACTGGGCCTGTTTCTCCTGTTTCTACATTTAGAGCACAATGGAGCAAGAAGGATGAAAATCAAACGGCTTCATTTCTCCCCTTTCAGGACTAGCATGAAATCTCTTCCATGGCCACTCTGCTCCAACACAGCCCAGGAGAAGACGTTGACTGGCAAAACGAGAAGTGGCTCAGTGTTTTAAGTTCTGCAGAGGCAGCTGGAAAGCAGGGGACCACAGGAATCTGACCTCACCTGATGTGAAGCTCTTTTAGAAAGCTATAACCACTTCCCCCACCCAACTCAAGAAGTCTTCAGATATCTGCTCTCAGTCTCACCTGCTGGATGACATTTCAAGGTACACATCTCCAGACCCCAAGTCCTAACTAAGTTCTTGCCACCAACACTGATGGGAGGACAGCAATAAGACCCTGTGTTTCCTCCTTCTTCTAAGATACTGCTTTTGCTGTGGTCAGTTTTACTTCTAGAAACACAATTCCCTACCCACTTCTCACCCGCCCCCCCACCCCAAAATATCCAACACTCAGCTTGTGCATACATTCATGTGACCCCAAAACACGAAGAATCAAGCTCCACATACCTGTACCAAGACCTACTGCCAAAACGCTGTGCTGGAGCCATTTCTGGGGTGCAGGGCAAGGGCAGCAGCAGCCACGGCAGCCCCCACACTCAGCCCCACTCCCTCAAACCCCTCACACTCCCTGGGCTGCCCTCGATCATTTCCTGCCTCACGGGGCAAAGGTTTCCTTCCCAGAGCTCAACTGTCCTCCCTGGACTGCAAGGCTCCTCTTAAATATAAGTTCTAGTTGCTCAGCATCATATTTTTGGCCACCTTGAGAGCAGCCGGGTAGGCATGTGTTGTTGGGAGGCCCCAGAATTTAACCTGCTGATGGCTGTTGCTTCTCCTTTTGATTTAGGAAAAAAAAAAAATCATGATGTATTAGGTGTAATGTTTCCTGGTTCGCCAACTTCCAATATTTTTGCCCGGCAAGACATTTTTTTGCGTGGCCAGTAGGTACAAAGCACACAGCGTCCCAAGTTTACGCAGCTGCTTCTAAAAGCACTAACACAACACACAAGGAACTACCCAACTACCACCTTCTAACTCTACTAAGATATTACACAGCGACAGCCGTAGATCCCAGTCTCACCAGTGGCTCCAGGGCTGTTGCCTGCACAAGCTCTTCTGTTGGGATAGGCATCTTTCTCTGGGATTTTGGGCCACCGGCACACTTTGATCCCAGCGCACGCTCTGATCCAGTCAGCGCATGAGTGAAGAAGTCCATACCCTGTACATGGACCTTCTGGCTTTAGTTCTATTGGGAGAAACTGGCCAGTGAGTCCATCCTTGACTGAGCTAGAAAAGGCAATGGTGCCTTCATACTCCTTGCTCTTCTTCATCCCAGGTAAGTATCTTAATGCTACAAACTTCAGTCCTCTCTTCTCAAAGTCAGAAGAGAGGGGATGCCTGCACATCAGAGCTGGAAAACCATCTCCCACTGCTGGGATTCATCTTCATGGGCTGCTTCCTGCCCCAAGCAGATGTATTGATGCTCATGCTGCTCTGACCAGCACTCCAGGCCCTGCAGATCCAGAAGCTGATCCCGTGCCCACCACCACCACCAGTAAAGCTGCAACTGTAGGAAGCATTCTCGGGCGAATGGAAACTTCACAGAACATCCCAAGGATGTCTTTGTGCTCAACGGGCTATTTCCAAGAGCTTCCTTCACTTCTCAAAAACTCATCCATCAAGCTGCTCAGCTGTGCCCAATGCTGTCCCTGAAAAGGGGACCAGCAAAGGGGTCTCCCTCTCCTTAGCAGGAAACTAAGGAGCTCCTGCCAAGCTCCTTAGCACAATGCCTGGTGCAAAACTACAGGGGGGTGGCATCCCTGGCAGAAGGAAAGAAGAGGGAGGCTGCAAAGCACCAAACTCAACCTTGCCCTGCCCAGCTCCCGGCTCCAGGGACATTCAGTACTTGCCAAAAGGGGAAGGGGCTGTACAGGAGGAGGGGATACTCCACCAGGCAGGAGCAAGACTTACCAAGGGGAGTAGCCAAGTCCTGCGGCGGGTTCCTCACTGCCCCGTCTCCTCGGGGATTTGGTTTCAATGAGCTGGTCTGATTTTGTGCTTTGTTTTCCAGCAGGTTCAGAGGCTGTGGGCTCGTCAGCCAGTTCCCTCCCTCCACCCCCTTCCCCAGGAAACCAGCTCTTTTCCCCAAGCCTGCTAAGCCCGTGACTCCCTGAGCCTTCCTCCCACTGCTCCTCACCTCCTCCTGGGGAGGTTGAGGTGGGAGGTGGGGGTGGGGAGGCCCACCTGATGCTGCTCACCCCCCCTCCCCCCAGACATTTCACCTGGCAATGCCACCAACACCAAGTTACACACCGATTCATGCCGGTAAGTGGAAAAGAAGAAAACCACTTTAGAACAAAAAAGGGACTAACCAAAGAAAAAAATAGTTATAATTATAATGCAAAATTACCGACAGAACACCCCCCCCCCCCCACCCCACACCCTTCCCATGACAAAAAGCCCAGGATTTAGACTTTCTTGGGACGGCGTCCAACTTGGTAATAATAATAAATGCTGATGAGGATGAAGAGGATTCGGCTGACCAGGAGGAGCACAGCACCCGTGGCTATCTGGCTGCTCTCGACCAGGGAGACAGTGGTAACTGGAGGAGGGAGACAAGGCAGAGGTTTGGTGACAAAAAAAAAAGAAAAAAGCCATAAATGGAGACAAGCAGCACAAAGCTGTTTTCTACTGCCCTCTAACGTAGGAAGCCTTCAGCACAGGCTCTCACGCATGCCAAAACCACGGCAGAGGATCTTCACCACCTTGATTTCACAGCCTTGAAACCATGCCCTCTGGAGCTCTCCCTTACAGAAAGGCAGCCCCAAATTCAAGAAGGCACAGCCCAAAACGGTCGCTCGAGCAGATGCGAAACTCCTGACCCTTAGCTGTTAATTGTGGAAGTTGCATCTTCCTGAGTTTGCTTTGTGTCTTGACCACCTCAGCGCCAATGATAAACATTGTTCAACTGCAGAAGCATTTACAAAATATGCCTAGTCCACACAGGCTACCTCTTTTCTGAGCTCTTCTTTTGGCTACCAATACGCAGCCTGTATCTAAACCTTACAACCAGGGAGTGAGCTACCAATAAATATAAAATCAACAGACAAAACCCTTCTTCGTTGTCTATAAATATAGACAAGCTTTCTAGAAACAAGCTGAGCTGTTACTCTGTGTTGGGATGACTAAATCCCCCTTTTTAGTGTAGGTTGCTACAGCCTTTTCTTATTAGCCCCAGCATCTTAGCATCCCATTCCAGATGGCCTGTGCTGGCTATAAAGGCCAGGATGCTTTTCAGAAGAAAAATAAATGAATTGTCAGACAAACTTGTTTTTCCAGGCATCTGGGCACCCAGAGGAGCTCAAGGCAGAGGCCACTCCATGGGGAATGAAAAGGGAGAGCAGCTAGCAGGGAAGATGCTCCTGGGGCCAGCTTATCTTTGTGAGTCCTGCAGAGCAAAGGAGTCATCTCTAGCACAAGCCAGAGGCAGCACAAGGACAACTGGGGATCTGCGGGTGGCAGAGACAGTGTCTCCCCATGACCCGAGTCCACTCAACCTCCCAGGGCCTCATCCCCCAACTCCAATTTTGCATGAAAGTCCCCCCTCTCATTCCTGCCCTCCTCCTGATTCTCCCTTCTCCCTCCTGGTGGCAGGGGAATGCAGGTGGGATTCCCACCCTTGGGTGTCCTCCTCCCTGCTGTCTTCCTCCCTCCTACTCACTCACCCAGGAACTGGACGGTGAAGTAGCACGCCTCCGTCAGCAGGCTCCAGCGGATGATGACTTTTTCGGCCGTGTAGAGCGCGTTCCACATGATGAGCGAGATGCCTGGAGGGGGGGGGACAGGGGAGGCCAGCTGTCCCAAGAGCCAAGGGGAAGGGGGGGGACCCACCGGGAAGAGGGCAGCCTACCCTCTTGCCCCCCAGAGGGCCACCCACGGGAGGATGGAGGGATGCAGGAGGGGGTGCTGCCGCGTTTCCAGCCATCCCCGCCGGGTGCCGCTGCAGGCTGCGGGAAGGAGCCAACCCGAGCATCCCACCCGACCCCCTGCCCTCAGCCCCAGGGTGCTGGGCTTTGCAAACCCCCCATCTGCTTCAATCCTCCGCTCGTTTTCCTCTCCATACGGTTTCTATAGGCTCCCCCTCACCTTCTTGTTCTTTGCCCCCCTCCCTTCCACCTGCCCCTTCTCCTGCTCCCACCAGGAGGGTCTGACCCCAGCTGCAGACCTGCATCCCACCTCCCAGCCCAGCTAGGGCAATTTGGGGGGTGCCCCCACCAGGTATTTGGAATGTGCACGGCCCTTCTTACCCTGTCTGCAGCAAGCCTCAGCCCCAACCAGGAAAAAGCAGAGCTTCTTAAAATACCCCTACACCTTTGGTAAGGGCAGGTCTGCCCTCCGGCTGCAGTTGTCCTGCTGGGCTCCCTGTTTTGATCCCCTTCTGGGGTCAATTTTGGGCTCTTGTCCCCTCACTCTGTGCCCCAGAAGCAGTGGCACGGCACTCACTGAGGAGGGCTCCTCCATAGAGCCGGATGGGAGTCTTGCTGCCCGCAGATTCCTCATCAAAGACGGCTTCATAGAGCTGGTCAGGGAACGCAAGGGCCTGGCAGAGGCAAGGGAGAGACTCAGCAGCCTGAGCCATCAAAACGTGACCTCTCGGGCAGCAGCGCTCCCACAGCAAGCCTTCATGGGATGGAAGCTGCTGGCCAGGAAATTGGAAAAACAGGGAGGCGTAAGACATGTCAGCTACTGGTTTCATGGCCAGTTTATATGGCCCAAGCTGCCATGCCATGTGTAGTTTATGACTCTGCTAATGAAAAAGAGACTCCAGTGATGGGAACATGCTGCCAAGGACGCTGCTAGCAAAACCCATTACCGAGACATGGTGAGGGCAAAGGCCTCACAAGAGAAAGCATCGGTAGCTGCTAGAGGCAGAGGAGGGGGATAAATGCCAGAGGCTGATAAATGCCACCCCTTTGGCAGCCAGGAGCTGGCAGTGCCCAGGACCGCATCCCTCACTTACCATGATGGCGATCCCGGAAAACATGATAGCAGAAACCAGCTGCCAGACCCTACGTGGAAGGGAAGACACAACTTGGCATGAGCATAGGGGGCAATACCATGACTCACACTTCACATCTTTGCTGCAGGACAAGAGCTTGAGGGCCTCAGGCTGATTTATGGGAGCAGAAAGCAGAACTGGTCTGTTCCTGCAGTCCCCAAGGAGCCCCTACAGGGAGCAGGGATGCTGGAGCAGCAGCCAGAGCTCTCTGGGATGCTGTGGCCACAAGGGCCAGGCCAAGGGCCCTCAGACAACCCAGCTCCAAGGTGGCCCAGTATCTTACCTGAGCCCCAGCGGTTCCCGAACAGCAAACTTGATTTCATTTCCCAGCACTTGGCTAATCTGAAATTCAAATAGAAGACATAAGGTGAACGTGAAGACCCTTCCCTGCCTTTAGGCAGTAGTCACCAGCCCCAAAAATGCATACCTAACGCAACGTGGCAGCTTAAGAGGACTGGAAGGAAGACAAAGGATTCACCTGTGACACCTTAGTCTCAACACCTGCCAAATGTTGCCTTGATTTCCATCAGGAGCTGCAGCCTCTACTGCTCCTATAATGGGATCATCCACATGCAGCATGGAGCTGGGGCAGGGTCAACATTAACTCTTCTCTTCTCTCATCTATGCAAGTAGGAACGGTCTCCTCCCAGACACTGCCTGGGAGGAGACGGACACAAGCAGAGCCCTTGGGGTGGCACAGCGTCACCCTGATGGACACAGCCTCCAGCAGAGCCCGTGGGGTGCCACAGCGTCCATCCCGCTCTCACGTTGGCACTGCCCAGAGTGATGCCCCAAACCAGAAAGGCAACACAGACCAGCAACAAGGAAAGGTCCTGGGGGACCCTTTGGTTGCAGAAAGCTCTCAGAGAGCTCTGCACTATTCCCCACACACAGGCAGGAGCCAGGCAGCACCCTGCCAGCAAGTTCTCCATAGAACATCCAGGCCAGGGCTCCTGCAGAGCTCACCCTTGTCCTCCAGTTCTGGTATTTCACTGAAACGTGTTGTTGATCTGCAATCCAGGCCTCTTCCTGCTTAAGTCCCCACTCCCATGTCCAGGCCACCAGATGGTGGTTGGGCACTGGTGGTGCAATGCTCCTAAGGCACCACTTCCAAGCTAGCTCATAGGTATCTTGGCAACACAATTTCAGGGATGGATTAAAGTAACTTGAAGGCAGAGCTCACCCTGTTACCAAGAAAAGCCATTTCGGGCAGCTCCCAGAAGGCTGTGTGGTCCATCACTGCTCAAAGTGCACCACCACAGCCTTCATCCCTCACTTTACAGAAGCCCCACAGAGCCAGAAGTCAAAGAGGCCGCAGAAGTCAGATGCTAAAAAAAACCCCAACCACCTTAGTTTGCCCAAGCAGGTGGCCTTTTTACTATTGTTAGTGCACACAGGCTTTCTTCTGCCCTACCCTCACCTTTGAGCGATGGACCTCGCCGTCATCATCCTCCCCGCCAACCCCCAGGATCTTGCGTGTCTTCAGCCGGCTCACCAAGTCGGTCTGGCTGTGCTTCTTCATCAGTGGTGGGGGCTGCTTTGCTGCCATGGTGGCCCCTGGCTGCAAGGGGACACGAGGGCAGGGAGGGGGGCACAGGAAGCGACTCTGCTGTCACATGAAATTTCACGAGGTTCAGGGGCAGAAAAAAAAAAAACAAAAAAAGCACCACAAAAAACACCACAAAAATCTTCCTGTTAAGCTGGCAGATGACTCCTCATGGTCCTAGGGCAGGGAGCCCTGGTGGCGGGGCTGGCCCTGGCTACAGGTGGCTCATCTCAGGGTGACGCTGCTGTCCTCAGGACCTGCTGAGAGGAAAATCAGAGCAGTGTGGCTTTAGTGTGGGCACTTGCCTGTAAGTGCTTTTCACCAACAAACCACAATCTGACCTTATCCCAGCACAAGGCAATGCCCAACAGAACCTCTCTGCTGTTTCTCCCATTAGGGGAATTAAATGCTCCCCAGACTAAGGGAATTAAAGTCATTCTCACTTATGCCTTTTGTCTTTCCCCATGCCAGACATCACAACCTTCTGCTGCCATTTCAGACCAAATTCCACACACAAAAGCCCCAGGTACTTATTTGTGTGTCCCCCCCAGATTGTACCAGAACATGCCAGCCCCTGAATAACAAGCCAGAAGCAAGACTTTCCTCGTGGATAGGTTGCTTTATGGGAAACAGAAAATGATGGCAACTAGAAACTACAAATACTACCCAGGATAAGTACAAGACAAAGATAATAGACAGAAGGTATGGTGGGAGAGATCTCTTCTGCTTTGACAAGGGTAGAGACATCAAGAGTCCCGTGAAAACATTCTACATCAACCTGCCATTGTAAAACCCTCCATTCAGAAAGTCTTTCCTTCCACTTGGTCTTCACTATGCTCAGCTGAACACCACCACGTTTTCCCGTTTTCCAGTTGTCCACCCCTAGAGATCCACAGATGAGCCCCCCCACAGAGGCACCAGGGGCAGCTAATCCAGCAGGGCTCCAACACCAGCGTTCCCATACCCAAGCCCAGCCTTCCCAGGCCTGCCCCGGGAGAAGTAGGGTCTAAAGAGTTCACAAGTCTTTGGGGAGCCATGAGATGAGGCGCTGGTTGTTCTGTCACCCTGTAGGCTAGCCTTGTCCCGCTGCCTTGCGAGGGATTGTCCTTCTCACAGGAAAACCCTTCCCTGGGGTTGCCTGGACAAGAGCGGACAGTCATGTCTGCGAGTGCCTAACACGTCTCCTTCTGTGAGGCAAAACCAAGAGGTCTCACTGGGACAGAGCAAAGCCTGAATCCCATGACAGTTTCATAAGACCCTGTCAGCAGGCCACAGGCAAAATACTTCTCAGCAAGCCAGTTGGATGTGCAGGTCCTTCTTTTGGATTCTAGGGGGGTTTGGTTGGTTTTCAGTGGTTTTGGGTTGGTTTTATTTTTTTCTTTTTTTGCTTTTATTCCACTGAATAACTAAGCCCAGGTTCCTGGAAAAGCAGCACAGAGCCAGACAGGACTAGAAATATTATATAGGCAAGGTAACTGTTAGCAGAAATGTTTGGAAGATACATCGTGTCCAGACTTTGCTGACCCAAATTGTCACAGTAACTTGTGGGTACTCAAATCTAAGTAATCTGCACACAAAATCCACCCCAAAACTAGAGTGATATGTCAAAAAGAAAAGCTTAACATTTTAAAATTTCTTTCTGCAGTCCTTTCTGCTCCTGGTGGACCCAGGCTCAGCAGTTTGGGTATTGAGTGGCTTCCCACTGCTGCTGAAGTGGCGGAAGACCTGTTGCTGTGGTATTTCTAGCCCAGCCTTTTCTGATCCAGGCTGTCCAGCCCAATACTGAAAGAACACCCCTCTGCTGAATGCTCCTCTCTCAGGCAGAGCCTCAGGACCACTCTGAAACCATACCTGGACCACCTCATGTGGCCCAGGGCAATTCCAGGTGGCCTAAGCTGCAGCACCATCAAAGCCCTCCCCAGGGATTTCACTGAATTTTTAGAGTTGGAAGGGACCATAGAGATCATCTAGTCCAACTCCCTGCTGAAGCAGGATTGCCCAGAGCTAGAGCATGTCCCTCAGGACGGCATCCAGGCAGGTCTTGAAAACCTCCAAA
>BJBW01008562.1:0-62386 GCA_004320125.1 Scolopax mira | reverse complement strand
ATGGGGGATAACAGTTTTAAACGGAAAGAGGGGAGATTTAAATATTAGGAAGAAATTTTTTCCTGTGAGGGTGATGAGACACCAGGTCAGGTTGCACCATCCCTGAAAACATTGAAGGTCAGGTTGGACAGGCCTTTGAGAAACCTGGTCTGGTGGGAAGTGTCCCTGCCCAGGGCAGGGGGGTGGAACTGGATGATCTTTATGGTCCCTTCCAGCCCAAACCATTCCAGAATTCTATGATTTCATCCAACATGGGCATGCTTGGCTGCAAATATAAAAGACACAAGGTACAATCTGCTGCTTGAGCAGCTTCCATCTGTGTCACATTTATATAAAAGTCCATGCCCTCCATCATCATCCTCCCTGCTGTGGAGGCTCTCGGCCTGGCCAAGTGCAGCAATCCATGACCCCAAATCTGTCCTCACTCTCCCTGATGGCTCAGGCAGCCATGTTCCAGCCCCAGCCCTGTCCCACCACCCCACCCCTCATCTTCACACTAGGCAGCCACCACCAAGCAGCCAAGTTTCCCAGGGAGCTGGGAGGATGGAGAAAGAAGGAAATAAGACAGGGGTGCTGTTCTTCTTTAAGGGCATTAAAAGAAGAATTCCTCTTTGATTTCCCAGATGCCTTAGACAGGTGTTTGTGGGAGATAGTCCCAGAAGCTTAGCGGGCCATCTGTCCTGCAGATGATTTCTACAGGGAAACATTAGAATGAAAAATAAAACCCATATGCACACACACACAAGTAAAAAAAAAAACAAACCCACACACACCAAACCCCAAGTAAATCAACCCTTGCTACTGGAAAAGAGCAGTTTTAAAGAGCCAAGAGAGCCCTGCAACCAAATAGGTTAATAAAGGAGGATTTTAAAAAGAATCTGATTCATCTCCTCTGCTTCATACCCGAGGAATGACACTGTCTCAAAGAAGCTCTATGAAAAGCAATCCTGGGACCAGGGAGAAGCCCACGGCCACACTGCTCACCCACAGCACCTCTGAACATTGGACCACCACAGTAAATCACTGTGCTCCCAAAGCACTGACGATTTCCACTCACAAACCCTCCAGGAAGCTGATGTCCTTTATTCCAAACAATCATCCAGCTCCATCCCTTTCCAGAACTTAAAATGAAATTGTAAGAAATTACAATCCCCTCACTCACACATGAGCAACAATCACTCTGCACAGCATCACTTGGATGGTGATTCCAAAGGTATCCTTGATGGGTTCTCCCCCCAAAAGAAGATGAACATCTCCAGCAACATTATTTATTTATCTGCAGTCTAGTAACTAGGTACCTGGTACAATGCAACTACCACAATTTATAAACTACCCACATATCTACAACCATGAAATGGAAGATGAAATGAGTAAGGCTACACCACTCCAGCACCCCAAAAGCAGGTTCCTGATCTGTTTCAGGGGTGGATTTGCACCCCAAGCCTGAGAACAGCTGCTGCAGGACACCCCAGCGCCAGCAGATTTTCTTTTTCTTCCATTTTTGTCGAAAACAAAGGGTTCCTCTTCTCCCATAGTCTGTCATGCTATGGCCAGATGTGCAGTCTAGGCACACACAAAGAGGGGGGGAGGAAAAGGGCAGACGAATAAATTTGCATTAAGCAGGGAGATTGCCTTTTGGTCTAGCTAGGACATTTCCCGAGTCCCAGGCACGCCATCAGTCACAGCACTCACCCCTCTTCTTTTAGTGCAAGCACTTCTTTTAGTGCAAGCAATAAGATTTGCTTGTTCAGCAGAGAAGTCCTGTAGATTAGGCCTGATGGGGAATGGCCCAAGTGACCATCCATCAACAGCTGAGTTGTCACCAGCACTTCCCATATTAAATGGTCACATCCAAATTCTGCAAGAGCCTATTATTTATATAAATACATAGAATTCATAAATAATAACTACATCAAGTCTATGTTATTTTTCTATGAATATATAAATAAAAGCTCCGGTTCAATGCGTGCAGGACTTTGAGTCCTGCTGCACGGTGATGATCTCCTGAGACCAGTTAGTTAGACAACTCAGGCTGCCAGACCAGAAGAGTATTTTGGCATTTACCTGTATTTCAGTCTCAGGGGAAAGAGAAGCCTCAGGGAGCAGTTTTGCCCCAGGCTCCCTGCTTTGAGGTGCCAGCCAGGAGCTTGACTCCTGCTCCTTGATTAACCATACTCTCATACCACCTCTCATCTCTCGGCCCTGGACTGCACACCCCTTGGACCCATCTCCTGCAGCCTGGGAACATGTTCTCACTTCCTCCCTTAACAATTTGCCAATATTAAGCCCAGCTTATTTGCATGCAATTACAACTCCAGGTTTATCATTCCCTTGTGGCTCCTTAGGCTCGAAATAAGCACAGACATGCAGAGGGGCTCGGGGAGTTGCTTAGCAGAAGAGCCTCCCAAGAAGACACATACTTCGACTACTTGGTAGCCTACTCCCAAAGTGGCAAAAATCTCCCTCTGACACCTTAGCGGTTTCTATAGCAACAGGTTAATGCTAAAAATGTGAGATGCAAAATCCCTCATATTGGGCAAACAGGAGCTAGGAGGCCAGATTTAAAACTTCTAAATAGCTGCTGGCAGAGCGAGCGCAGCCTTTGCTAATTCACAAGTCAGTGGCAAACCACCTTGAAAGAAATTCCTAGTGATGTACTGGTAGAAGGTGTACACGGGGATGTACCTACATACTCCCCCAGAACCAGGAGCCACAAGTACAGCTCTGTCCTGCAATGAAGCACTTGTCAGTGAAACCAGCTGTTTTCAGGCAGAGAATTGCAGCCTAGCACACAGAAGAGCAAGCCTCAATTAAATTTGGGTTTTGGCAGCACTGCTGCCCTTCCCCGCAACCCAGATCAGCTTATTTAACCTCTCACACCTCACTTTTCCCAGTTGTATGTGAAAAGTAAACCTACCGCCCAAGTTCATGCAGGGTACAGCATCTCAAAGGTGACTTTCCAGGCACCATACCCCATACCAGTGTTGACTGTCTGCTGGTGACACCCTGTGCTGTGGGGGAAGGCTACGGACACCCGTGCAACACTTGTTTCATCACACACAACATATCAGAGGCAGAAATGCCCTTCCTGGCCTGAGGAACAACCAGCTTAGCATGACATCCATTTTTTCCAGCACTGTGGTAACCTTGGGGTGAGCCTCGCATCAATACCATCTTCGCACATGCCAGAGGCTCCTCCTGAAAGATCCTCCTGGTAAGATTAAACCCATCCATGTAAAACCAAAGCAGCTCCAGCTTGGTGCGGTGTCACATGGTGGGGGGAAGGCAGAGGGGAAGCCCACCACATGACCAAGAAGCAATCGCTTTTGCCGGCATCGTTCTCAGGTCAAACTGTTCTGAAGAGCCCACAAGCTTTCACCACAAATGCTGCACCCAACCACATCTCTCCTCAAGGAGCTGACACCAACCTGACTTGGCTTTTATTTGCTGCTAAATCAAGGGAAACAACTCTGGGCACGCAGACACATATGTGTATGTGCACGTTTGTTTATGCATGAGCTGTCAACCCCCAAATTATGCACAGATCAACAAGGCTCTTTCAATTCCCTGACTGCAAAAATGTGTGACATTTAATCTCAACCTTCCTTTTGGATTTCATAATATGCATTATCAGCAATGGGCATTCAGCGCACAAGTACCCTTTAGAAAGCTTTCACCAGAAGAAGGAAATAATATAAAGAAGATCAAAAAAGACAATGCCTACGATGAGCAAGAGGTTCTCCAACCTCCACAAAAGGCCAGCCTACGTGTACTACGAGGATCACACACAAAGACAGTCTGTCTCCAGCTCAGAATAACAGCATTTCACAGGTGGAGAGAGTGGCGCTTGGAAGTGCCAACTATAACAAGAACCTGTATTTCTCTTCACCTCCCTCTTTTTAGCTCCCTGAGAAAGAGGCAGGGTGAGCCATACCCAAGAGGACAACATGTATCATATCCTGCAATGGCTTTACCACAGACCACAGGAGGAGCCTAGAAGATGAACGAGACCGGGTTTTTGATTGCTTTTACATGGATGGGTAAGACAAATCCTTGATCCTTGGAGTGAACTTTTCACTACCTGCTTCTAGGCAAACACTGAACTGCTTTTTCCCATCTCACACCACTGAGTCACACTTTGGGATTATAAAAAAAGCTAGACAAGAACCCACAAGGAAAGGGGTTCCCTTCTCTTCTGCTGATTACAGAGAAGCTATGTAGACCTGCTGTTACTAGTCACAGCCACAGCGGACCTTCCCTTGCTTCTACACGTTTAAGCCTTGGATACTTGAATGTAACAAGCTCCAGTAATACCAGCATCATATACAACAGCAGAATGAGTGTGTATATACATCTCTATAGCACATTGTGTATACATACATCTCTATAGCACAGCCTCCTACTTAGAAATGCTCATGACACAGAAGTGCAAGGTTAGAGTCAACACATTCCCCATTACTTTATCTGAAATGTCATTCCCATGCAGCTGTAGCTCTGGGAACTATGGGCTGGTCTCTTCTCCCCCACGTTGTCTGCAAGGACCACCAAAAGGCACTTGGTCTGCAGCGTGATGTGGAACAGGGAATAAATTGGCTGGAGAAGATAAGCTCAAGTGCTTTATTATTCCTCCATCCATCAACCCTCAATCCATCCTACTTGTCCAGAGATTTAAAACAGTGGGCATTGACACAGCCCATGGAAGGGACTTGTGATGTACATACAGCAGCTGGGTTTCTGCCAGCAGACAAAGCAAGAACACGTTCATACACCACAATAAGCAAACAGTTGCACCAGGCAGGGTAAGGGGGGAGGAGGGTGAAAGGGTGCACTAGAGCTGCCTGCTGTTCAGAAGCATGCCAGATCTGTGCCCAGCGCTTCCAGAGACTCCACCAGCATCACTGGGTTTAAAGGCAGCTACGTTTTATTCTCACCATGAAAACAACCTGTGAATGCACAGACAGATGGTCTAAATTCTTCAATCCTGTTTGGCAGAGCCTTTGACTCCTGGCAGATTTCCACTACTGTTTTCTGCGAAGCAAAATTTGGGCACTCTTTATGACTATTAAGAAGCTCTTACAGCATTTGTTTTTTTTTTTTTTTCCTAGACCACAAAGAAAATTTTGGTGAAAACCAAACACCACTCAGCGCCTCTGGACTCAGTACAGCGGTTTTTGAGTTCCCTTCTCTCGTCTGCAAGGAGACAGCCTGCATTTCTATCTCCTTGGAATACACAGGGCATTTGCCCCAAATGAAGTGCCAGGCAGCTAAAATTAAGCATCCAACAGAAGAGCTTGGCGTGGCTTAAAATCAGACCTTTAAAATGCTTTGCTTCCTGAGAAAACAGCCTGCTTTCTGTGACTCTTTCCTGTGAGAGTGGCAGAGCCCTGGAAGAGGCTGCCCAGAGAGGTGGTGGAGTCTCCTTCTCTGGAGACATTCAAACCCCACCTGGACACATTCCTGTGAGACCTGCTCTGGGTGGACCTGCTCTGGTAGGGACTAGATGGTCCCTTCCAACCACATATGATTCTGTGGACATCTTTACTGCACCCGAGCTGTGCCCATGCCAATCACCATGTGTCCCTCACAGCTTTGCAGCAACCACAGAAGGGACCAGCACCTGTTGCCCAAGGAGGAGGTGCATGTATGTCCTGCAGAGCAAAGCAGGGTGAGACAGCCAGGAAGGATGAATTCAAGGCATCTTCTTGGCTGTAAAGAAGATGGGTGAAGAAGCATGGCCTCCACAATGTGACCTGGGGAAGCTACCTGCTCTTTTGCCACGGCCATCTACATCAGGCCAGACTGTGAGCCTGGGAAGAGACTGCCAACATGAGGCTGGAGCGATTTTAGGGCTCAGCGCGGGATGCCCAAAATAACCTCTGTCAGCTGGAAAAGCCTGTCAGGCCTTTCCGCCATCACAAACAACCGGAGACCAGAGGTTCATACTGCACTCCCAAGACAGCATGGCTACAAAGGAGCATTTCTGCTGCCACCAAACGGGGCTACAGAATGAACAGCACCCGCAGGGTAAAACAGCGGCCGAGTCACCCACAGAGTTTCCTGAAGACTTGGCAGGTTGGGTTTTCTCTGTCAGTCTCTTGTGTGGCTGCTGACACGGCCCCACGTTGTTTGCTTTCTCAACCCCGGGCAGGATACACTGAAAACAAGAGGGCAGCCAGGTCTTGTGTGCGGCCCAGCCGGTACCTGGATTGCTCTCCTGCAACAGCAGCAGCAAGCAGCTGCTAAGGCAACTACCCAGTAAACTCCCTAGAAAACACAGAATCCCTTCAAACAAAGAATTAGGTGGCCGGCGGCCACTATTTATCGCTCCTGTGTGGGCAGCTCCCGCTACATCAACTCCTATTGCTCATACTGCTTCGCAGGAGACCGGGCTGCCCCTTTGATTTATTTCTAACTGGTTTCCTCACCATGCTCTCCTCGGCACCTTTGATTTAAGATTATCTTAACCCAAATTCCTAACAAAAACTCCTAGGAAGCTCTGCAGCAATGGAGCCAGCTATCAGTCCTTGCATTCAGGGCAGGGATTTTGGCCCCATAAAGCAAGCAGAAGGTTTGCGACCCTCAGCATCAGCCTCTCACCATTAGCACTAAACCCAGCTACAATAACTTTATAACCATTTCCCCATTTTGGCGAGTAAAGCAGAGTACATGGGTTCAACCAAGGTCTGGTATAGATGAGTCAGGCAAGGTTTTCCCCACCAAAACCAATGCACAAGTGTGCTCAATAAATTCCTTTTTTTTTTTTTTTCATACAGAAGGATAGAAAGACATTTACAGATTCACCCAACTGAAACTGAAACATACCCACATTCTGAAACCCAGAGGGGAAGTTTGCAGCTGGGGTTCTATCAGGAGCCAGCATGGGCTCCTGCGTGGTGGGTCGCAGGATGAGACAGACCCTGCCTGTCTCCCAACTTCATTTTCTCCATCTGTCATCTGGGGGCAGGCACTAACCAGCACCACAGATGGGCACTGAAATGCACTGAAATCCATTAACCCCTGCAGATGGCAAAGAGCTTCACAAACAGAAGAAACGCGAGAAGACCATAGAGTCATTTATCATGTCCCTTCACGTCTGAACCATCAAAATGCCTTTGGTTATAGCCAGATTTGTCTTTGTGAATATCTTTCAGCATCTTGAGCAAAAAAATCTTCAAACATGAAATGAAATAGTGCTAGCCTGCAATCTCCAGAACAGAATCAAACCCCTGTTTTCCATTGGGAAGGCAGGAAGCAATGGGAACAGGGAACACCTGGACACCTCTTAAGTGTTGTTTTTCCTGGCCTGGAGAAAGTCCCAACGTATTTGGGGGCCAGCACTGGGTGTTTTCCTCCCAGGATTTGTTCTCACATTCCTACGTCAAAAATACAAAACCCAGAAGATCTACTTTCTATAAATTATGTCCCAACAGTGCCAAGGTCACCAAGTCGTTCCCCCTGGCACCAGGCCAGGAGCAGAATATAAACAATCTCAACATCTTTCTGGTGTACGTGTGCTTTTTTTTTTCCTGTGCCACAAGACAGCCTGAAACCAAAAAAACATAGCATTTGGAAGGCTACCTCCACTTCATAGTGCCATTGGTCTCTTCTCACTTTTCCCAGCTCAGAAGAGCCACCAGCACCACCCTGGGACAACGTCTAGCCTCCTGTGCAGCTCAGTGGCATGGAAGCCCACCCTGCCCTCATCAGAGATATTCTTTGTGTTGTAGCAGCATTTAGCAGTTCTCATCAGAAATGTGGGTATTAATTGGATGAAACGTTATCAAACCCATCGCAAGGAACAGATTGTGATCCAAACAGCTCAAAGTGATGCTTGCAACCAGCACTCAGAACAATCCCTCACAGTCCCATACCCTTTCTGCTAAGCACTTCGACATTCAGAGAAGCGCAGGACAAGCGCACACAGGCACTCTGCACACTTCAGCACTCGGTGGTCACCGAGAACAATAGAAGAACATTTCTCTCTGGATCAGGCCCCAGCATCCAAGCACCTCCAAATGGACAGAAGCTCTCAGGGCTGAGCATCTCTGCGGTTTATGCTCAATGGCCACACATCCCCCACAGCTCCCTGATGCAAGTCTCTGGAGATGCTCTTCTGCCCACATCGCTCTACAATAAATCCTCGCTACAGGCCCACAAGCGAAGGGATACGTTTCCCTTGAGACTGCACAGCAGTTATCATCTCTTCAGCCTCCTGGTTGGGACAAACCCCCTGTCTGGAGTAGAGCTCCTTTAACCTTGCTCTGCACAGCAGACAAGGAACAAAAACATATGGGCACATTTGTGAGCAACCCAGTCCCATGTTTTGTGGCCAACAACAGCTCCTCTCTGCTGAGGTGAGACATGGTCAGGGCTAATCAAGGTGCCTTCATTCCAAGTCTTAGGATCCTGTTTATTCTTGGTTTTCTCCAAAATCTTTCTAAAAAAACTTCCTCCAAGGGGAGGCTCCCCTGCCTGAAGCATAACCACTATTTATTTGTTTTAAAAAGAAAAAAAAAAAAAAAAAAAAAAATCAACCACACTTTCCTCATCCACAGGGCCCTGAACATGATTGATTCAGCAGACCCAGCTTTCGTGCAGAGTTACTGAGCAAGTTATTTATGCCAAGTCCAGAATAGGCAGTGCTTTCGCATACTCAGTAGTTTCTCTCAGGGCTCAGCTGTACCAGTGGTAACCCTAATGTCAACAAAGGCTTTTGGTTGCTGCTGGCATTTCTAACTCCCAGGCTCTGCAGACAGAGGAGGTGGATTAAATGGTACCTGTTTAACCACTTGCAGATGGAGCTTTTGCTACAAAAAGAAGAGGGACATTGCTCAAGCAAGGGAAAGGCTCGGTGGACCCCAACTCCAGGCAGTGGAAGAAACAGGCGCTGAATAAGGTGCTGCATCTTCCTCAGCCTAGTTTGCTCAGTACTCACCAGGAAAGCCTAAGTGCTGCTCAGCTGGGACGGTCAGGCCCCACAAGTGGCTCGGGAGACACCCCAGCACACAGGGATGGGTGAGTGCCCAGGCAGGGATGCACAGCCCACAGAGAGCTGGCTCATCATGCCTCCCTCCTCTGCAATGTCCCATCTCCTCTCCCCTGCCCTCTCCTGCATTGCAGCTCTCCTCACCCCATCCCTCTCCCTCCATTCCCAACCCAAATACCACCATGTCCCCCCCCCCCCCAGCCAAGCCCTCCCTGCAGCCAGGGCTCTCCAGCACGCTTACCGAGATGCATCCCATGGAAAACCAGCCTTGCCAGCTGGCAAGGCTCGGCCATCGAGGCTAATCTCCCAGCCCACAGGAGATCAGGACACAGCCTCCCCTTTCAGGCACCTGAGGCACCCATATGGGGACACGGTCCTCTGGGACCCTTCCTGAGCAAGCAGAAAAGGAAGGATGGGCCCTTCCAGGGAAGAAGCGAGATGGGGGATACCAGGCCTTGAGCCGAGCGAGGATGAGGAGGAAGCCCTCACCACAAAGGTCCCGGCCAAGGCACCCACCTGTGCACCACCTCGGAGGGCGGCACGGCTACTGGTCGCCCGTCGCCCCCCACATACCTCCGGGTAACCTGCCGCTCCCCACCACCAGGATGCAGCCCCCCACCCCATCCCACCCGGATCAGGCACGTCCAGGACGGGACTGCTCCCTCTCCTGCAGCCCCTGTCCGTCTGTCCATCCATCCATCCCCTCCCTGGCTCCGAGGGGATGCCCAGGAGCGGTGACCGGACGCCGGCTTCCGCGTCCGTGGGGGGGGAGTCCCGCGACAAAGACAACCCCGTCCCCCCGGGGGGTCGGCGGGGCTCTCACGGTACTCACCGCCCTAGCGCAGGTCCCGGCGGCTTCGGAAGTGGGGAGATGTCCCGAGGGCTCGGTGCGGCTTCCCCATGAGCAAAGCAATCCCGGCGTAAAGAGAGGGGAGGGCGGCCGGCTCGCTCCTCGCAGCCCACAAGCGGCCAAACTGAACCCGCCCGCCCGAACGGCGCCGCCTTTACCGCGCCCGCCCGCCCCGCCCGGGCCGGCCCAACCCACGGCGGGAGGGACCCTCCGCCGCCGCCACCGCCCGACGGGACGGCCCCCGCTACGCGCACCCCGAGGGCGGGGCGGTGCGGTGCGGTGCGGTGGGTGGGTTACCAGCGGGTTAGAGGCAGGTTAGGCGTGGGTTTCCCCCCCCCCGCGCCGGTCCACGCGTGACGGCGGCTCGGCGCGGAGGAACAAAGAGCAGCGTCCAGGGGCTTGGTTCCCTGGAAGGAAAGGAGGGGCGAGGGGGGGGTGGAAGGGAGAACGCACGGCCCAAGGAAATAAATCAGTGCCTGTGAGCGACAAAAGGCTCTTCGCCCCACCCATCCCTTTGGGAAGTTCGTAGCGGGAAGTGGGGGGGGGGGGCGGTGGCTTCGTGGCCGCACCTTCGGAGGGCTGGGGGCGAAGGGAGGGCTTGGGGTGGGGTTGTTTTGGTCCTTCTGGTCGCATGGTTTGGAGAACTGTTGTGTATATAAATATATATATACACATACATACATATATATATATATTCCCTGGAAAGGCGCTGGGGGGACACGTGTATTTTTTGTCCAGTTTCATGCAGGGGAAGAGCCTGGTTCTGCTTCTGGACAGAGAGCTCCCCAGCCCCATACTACCAACCCCAGCCAGAACCTGCCCTGGAGAGGCATCGCTAGGTCCCTCTGGAGGGATGCTGTGGGCTCAGACCAACTCGGACCAGCTAAGATTGACATGAAAGAGAAGGGCAGCAAACACCGGGGGCAACTAACACAGAGGGATGGCCCTGGAGCAGGGGGCAACTCCATCCTGATGCCACTCCTTGGTTTTCCTACTTGAGGTGTGTTTGTTTGGCCCAGCTCGTTTGGCTGAGCTGGTGTGGAGGTTTGGAGGAGGAGACATGCCCAGGTGAGGCAGGATGGGGTGGGAACCTTTGAACTCTCTTTAACCTCATGGGCAAACCCCAATGGGGAGCCACATCCTGAAGCATCTGCTGTGATGAGGTCATTGCCAACACAAGGGAGTCCTTTCAGAAACTGAAGGCTCATCCACTGGGAAATGGGATGAAATCTCTTCATTTCACAGAAGCCAAGTGATAAATCTTTGGGAAACAGAACATTTCTTCAGAGGGAATGGCTGACATTTCAATAGCTGGTTTTGCTGCATAACAGAGGAGAGAAAAAAAAATTTTGTATTTTAAAAATAAATAAATAATTGTATTTACAAAACAAATCCAGTCCTGACTTGGAGCTAGTGAAATATTTGACTGTGATAAAGTTCAAAATTTTCAGTGCGATTGTGCCAGAACATGTACAAGAGATGAAATATTATATGTGCTCCATCTGGGCTCCGCGGAGTTGAAATATGATAATGTAATACAAGAGCACACAGAACAAAATGAGAAGGCAAAGCTGAAACAATCATGTTTTACACTATTGAGATGAAATCACTGTGATATTGTCAAACAAGGAAAGTCAAAATATGTCATGCCGGATTTTTGAAAGTGACATTTGTGTTCAAGAAGATCTCTCGGAATTGTTTCAAAGAAGTAAGGAGCAGACAGTTTTCGGAGAGTAGCTCAGGCTCCTGCATCAGGCTGAGGATTTCAGAAGTAGTAAGCCTCATTTTTCAAAAGGGGTTCAAACATTTGGGTCCGTCTGATATCACAAGGAGCTCCAGGGTTATTTCTGGCACGTATAAACGTGCTTTCGAAAACATCACCCTTGGACAAGGTTTGAATTCATAAAGCAGAGCCAGAGGCCTTTTATTTGCAATGTTTTATTTGAGATGGTGCGGTTCTCCCGCCCACCCACCCACCTTTTCCTCACGGGGAGGGCTGGGAAGAGCCTTTGTCCCTCCCCGCTGAGGATTTCTGTGGCAGAGGACAGAAAGCATGGCCACAGAGCAGCACTCTGCCCCTCTCCCCTCTCTCTCGGACGCCAGATGAGCGGGTGGATCATTACGGCATTAGCATCGCTCTGCGCAACCGACACGGCTTGGAGAAAGCTGCGGGGCCAGAGGCTGTGGCCATCCTCAAGCAGGTCCTCCACTTATGCAGCACCTAGTGGGTGCAGAGCTGCTTTATTTGGTTAACGTTAGCGAGGCTTTGGGTGGAAGGATAAAATGATGGTGTGGAAGGGGCTTGGGGAGGGCAGCAGGTCCTTCTCAGCCTGGGAAAGAGGCATCTGGCTTCCATGCAGCACACAGCAGCTTGCGACAGCCAAGCAGTGGAAGTAATCAATACTCTGTAGATGAGTCTAGGGTTTTTTATTAGCACCTCTCACAGCTAATGGCCATCTGTCCCCTCACGTCCCCAGGGTGCGAGCCCGTCCCTGCAGGTCTTGCAAGACAATATTTGGGCTGAGGACGCTCCTTATGGTTGGACCCCATTCTGCCACCGAGGTGGGGGCAGAAAGGTGAAGATGGTGATGGGGACATTGTCTTCACAAACCCCAAGCTGCTTTAACAGCCTTTTTGTCTGGGAAGGGCAGCAGGGAGATCTGGCGAGGGGTCTGTGTCCCCAGGTTGCTCTTTTCCAAGGATGCCATACAGTCAGATGGGCAAACATTGCCGGGGGGGCGGGGGGCAAGCTCTTGAGAAAATTGTGGTTTCTGATCTGTGAAATGCATTGAGGCCTAAAAAGAGGAAAATGTAGGTTCCAGATTAGCACGAACTATTTGTTCCTTTTAAGGAAATCTCAAAAACTGTTGTTTCAAAAGGCCTTTTGATTCATGGCATGCAAAGGGTTGCATTTGATTCTCTGTCTTTTAAATAATTCCATGCATATTCAATTAGGCAGAAAAAGTGAAGTGCCATTGGAATAAAACCTTAAAAACATACTCTTCAAATTTGACCTGAACTTCTTTACTGTGAGAGTGGTAGAGCATTGGCAGAGGCTGCCCAGAGAGCTGGTGGAGTCTCCTTCTCTGGAGACATTCAAACTCCACCTGGACAAGTTCCTGTGCAACCTGCTCTGGGTAGACCCACTTCGGCGGGGGGGTTGGACTAGATGATCTCCAGAGGTCCCTTCCAACCCCATGTGATTCTATGATTCTATGTTTTTGCTGAAATGGCTTTTTTAGGGGGAAAAAGCCAAACCAAACCACAAAAACGAAAGTCAACCAGCTATCCCCAAAAGGTGGATATCATCTATCATCTGAAGGAACCAGGTGTCTGTGTGCACCCAGGGCTCACTGAAAGGGGCTCCAGCACCTGCCTAAGGCTCCTGCAAGAGCTTTGTTGTCTCAGCAGGATGGGCACAAACTCCACTCTACTGTAAAAGAAGGTCACATAGAATTTTTTTTTTCCCTCAGCAGCCTCCCACACCCTTCTGGATTGCCACCCTTGTTTTAAAAATTCTGCAATAATTTTTTGCTGTTACCCTCACTGCTTTTCCCTCTGCTTATTCACTTCATCAGCTCTGGGCCTCTCTGAGTATCCTTGTTTCAGTCCTTTTATGCTCTGCATCTGAGATTGCCTCGTCATCCCTGTAGCATGTTGAGATACTCACTGATTTCAGTTTTCGCCCTTTAGATTGTCATTTTCTCCCGCTAGGAAATATTTCCTAGTGTTTCCTTTGAAAGGTACTACAGAAAATGTGCTGAGTGCTACACCCGTAAGATCAGAGGAGATGATTAGACTACCTAGTCCAAACATCTCTAACCATCACAGCTTCTTGAATTCCATCTAGTTAGAGCTGTATCAAGTGTGACAACCCATGTTTCTCCTTGGCTGCATCATGCTTTCTGGAAAGGACTAGACTTTACCAGAAAGCTGCTTGCCAAAAGTTACCTTTCTGAATGGTGAAGGCCTGCAGTCGATGCATAGACAAACCAAAATGGTTTGGTCTCGTATTGCAATCCACAGGTCATCTCGCCTTCCCCTCCTTCCCCAAGGCAGGGGCAAAAAACATCCCATTATGCATGTCCTATAGACTTGAAACCAGCAGCAAGCCTGCAAGGTGGGTGCAGCTTCCTTCTGGACATGAAAAATCTGGTGGGATGGTCAATTGAGTGCCTCTCCCACTCCAGGAACATGTTGCAATGTCTAATCAGCTTCGTGGAAAAAAATGTGTCTAATTTCTCTTTGGAATGTGCTTGGCATCCAACTCTGTCCGCAGGGTTGCAGTGTCCTGTTCTACTGGCGTAAAGGACATGGCATGTCTGGAAGGAAGGAGAGACATGTTCTTCTCAAGGGTGCCAGTCTCGCAGTGATGGAGCGAATGTGCAGAGCAGTTGTGTTGGGTGAGGTGTCTTTTGGTTGGGTGAAGTTGTGGCACCTCAAAGTTTCTCCACACGTGTTTTCTTCCTTCTGGACATCTCTTTTGGCACAGGGCAAGTCTCCTCCTTATCTCCAGGAGTAGCAGCTTAGCCTAAAGGTTCTACAAGAGCCCCAGTCTTCACAAGGGTCTTCTCTGGGAACATGTGTATATCAAATTTACATTTCCTGTAAATGATCCTCCTGGATCAACACTTTGCCTTTCACTCAAGCCTCCCACTTGGGGTGGGTTATCTCCCAAGCCCTCCTTGGTGCTTGGCAAAGACTGAGCAACCTGATTCCCTGCAAGGAAATCCCACTTACAGGATTCAGAGAAGCATAAATCCAAAAGGAGAAGGTATTTTGAGAGAGTCAACTGTCAAAGCGTGGCAATGTTAAGAGGTAAAGATATTACTCCAGCAGATTCTATTGCCTGCTGGCCTTTCCAGGTGCTGTGCTGGTGACAGCAGTGGGGTGCTTATACTTGCCATTAGATTTCCCTACAACTGTCACTTATAAATGGTCCGTGATTATACCTTGTGCTGCGTTTCTGCTTGAAAAAGGCATTTCCTTGGGGAAAGCAAAGCTGCTGGAGAAGATGCCCGTAGGAAAAAGAGCTGCCTCTCTGCTTTGATTTTCAGGTATGGGCAGAGGCAGGCTGCCCATCCTCTGGTACCCAAAAGGAGCACACCCCTCTAGGGAGGGGGTCTCCCTGCCAAAAAGAGGAGGGACAGACACAGGGAAAGGGGAAAATATCTGCGGAGGGTGGTGTTGGAGAGATGTCAGAGATGATGGGGTGAGGTAGTCTTTCCCCTAAGCCCCCGGCACCAGGCTGGGGTTGGTGATCTGGAAGTCTGTGAATGAGACTGAGGGGCTGCAACAATAGGAGCTATAGAAGCAAATGAATAACATATAGAAACAGGGACAGAGCTCCCTCCCAGCCCTGTCCTCTT
Source organism: Scolopax mira (assembly GCA_004320125.1). NCBI lineage: Eukaryota > Metazoa > Chordata > Aves > Charadriiformes > Scolopacidae > Scolopax > Scolopax mira. The sequence continues at coordinate 47,181 of BJBW01008562.1, read as the reverse complement.
TGATTTGAGATGGAAAATTAATGAATAAGGCTCACTGGGAGCCCTTGCTTCCAAGGGCAGCTGTGCTGGGCACTCCGGTCACAGCTGCCAGATCCACCCATGGCAGAGCAGCCATGCTGCTGCCCCAGAGAAACCAGGAATGAGGGGCTTCCCCCCTGCCCCGACTCCTCCAGCTGTCTCCCAGCCTTTTGCGGCTGGGGGTTTCTGGAAGGGAGGAAAGCTCAGCAGGGGTGTTTTCAAACCTCATTTGTAGGATGAGGCTGCTGGTGACTCGGTGCCTGAGTTGCACCCCACGCCATCCCTGCTGTTCCCCACACCTGTGCCCTTGATGCTCATTTACTCTCCTTCCCTCTTCTATGTTGAAATAAGCCAATTTAACTAACGATTACAAAGTGCTTTGGGAAAGATGAGTAGTTGGGCTCCGCCAGGCATTGGGGTAGGCACTACAGCAAATTTCCATTGACAAATATGAGGCTGTGTGAGCTTTTCCCTTCTAACCCCCTGCTTCTAGTTGTTCGTTGCTCTTCTTTTCTTACCTTGTGGGCTGAGATCTCCTTGGTTTAACCTCCGATGGAAAGTGAGATGCTTCTCCTATGTTAATTGATTTCCTCTGCTGAAGTTTCAGGTCGAAAGAATGAGAGGAAAGGGGAGAAAGAAAGGAGATGACATCTCCCTTCTGGAAAGGATGCTGGTTGTCTCTGTTTGCAAAGCAGGGAGGTGAGCTGCTGTCGGGGCTCGTCATGAGCCAGGTTTGGGGACTGGCATGTACCTGGTGCATATGCATGGCACAGCTGGAACAAATGTTAAGTGGGAATTTACTTTTTCAGCTGCAAGATAAATACTTCAGAACTTGTTGGTACAAGACTGAGAACGACTGGTCCAAACCAAGTGCTGCTGCTGACCATGGGTGTCTTAACAAGGTGCCACTCATTTTTCCAGGGTACTTTGCTTGAAACACATGGAACATACTCCAGCCTAGGTCCTGATGATCCACTCTCCATTGGGTAACCTGTAATAGCCTCCCTGTAATTCTGGGTGGCCCCATTTTCTGGTGCAGATCCCAGGTCTGCTGGTTTTCTTTTCATCCTTTTGTTAAAAAGCAAGTGCATCCCCAGCACTCACATCCGAATCACCCAGGGAGGGTGCTGGTGGGTGGGGAAGGGGCTCTGTGCCTGGGGCCAACAAGGATGGAGGGAGAAACCCATACATGTGGGAGGGGGAACTTCTCCAACTGCAGCTCGCTGGCGGGAGAAGCTGTGGTTTCCCCTCCCAAAGAGGAGGGGAGGCAAAGGCTCCGTGGGGAAGCCTTGCAGCAGGATTTCCCCCAGCGACCTGAAACAACAGCGCGCAGCATTTATCTGTTCTCTGCATGCATGACGAGGTCTTTGTAATTAATTCATACGGGGTGCACAGCCAACCGTACTTACACAGCGTACTACAGATTAAATTTAACATCAAAGAGCAATTGTGAACGTTTCTTGGCATATATAGGCCACCTAGTTTAACATCTCTAGTTTAGCTATCTCTGTAGTTAACTGCTTCAGCCCTTGGATGAAGCTGGGCAACTGCCAACACCTAGAGGGTTCCAGCATGCCAGGAAGAACATCCACCACAGACCTCTTTGCCTGTGTGGTGCTTTCAGAACCCCGGCCATGCAGGCAATATTCAAAGCATAACCGTGAAGGTCAATATTCAAAGCGTGACACCCCCCCCCCACTGAAGTTAAGGCTGGTGGTTTGCTACAGGTGTGACTTCTCAGTCAACAGCTGGGCCCTTCTCAGAGGAGCTCATTTCACCAGCCATGGTCTCTAGCACGGTGGGGCTGCTGCCAAGCAGAGCAGTTTCTGCACTTCAGCAAGTTTTGGGTTGGCCACATGAAGTGGAGCGTTGCCATCTGCCTTTTCTTGCTCCTAGGCTGTGTGCCAGCTCAGCCAAAACAGGGCTTGCAGACCCTCACCCAGAGCGCGCCCTGGTGAGGTGGGTCTCCTCACCTTGAAAGCTCAAATTCAGGGCTTTCTGCTGGTGACACTTGAAGGTTTGGGTGGTGTCTCCTTCCAGTCCTCCCTGCAGACTGTGGTGTGGCTCCTACCCCAGCAGCATCTCAGAGGAGCATCCCCTGCCAGAGGTGGGGAACCCCTCCTCAGCCAACACTGCCAGAGTGCATTCCCTGGGAAAAATGGAGCCCACCAGTGGAGCTCCACAGCCCATGGCTGCATCGCAGTTCTGGGCCCAGTTCAAGAGGGACAGGAAACTACTGGAGAGAGTCCAGCGTAGGGCAACAAAGATGATTAAGGGATTGGAGCACCTCCCTTACAAGGAGCTGGGACTCTTCTGGACAAGCAAGGGCTGAGGGGAGACCTTCTCTATGTTTATAAGTATCTAAAGGGTGGGCTAAAGGATCTTGGAGATGGACTCTTTTCAGTGGTTTCCAGCAATAGCACAACAGGCTCAAGATGGAACAGAATTCCATCTTGATTGGGGATTGGAAGGGACCTCTGGAGATCATCTAGATCAACCCCCTGCCAAAGCAGGGTCACCCAGAACAGGCTGGATGGGAACACAAGAACCAGAAGAGGGGAAAAGCACTTTATAAGGAAACCAGATGCAGGGATTTGCAGGGTTCTGGCCCTCAGCAGTACATCAGGCTGAGGTCAGGCAGTGCTGGCCAAGGCTTGCTGGCTCCCTCTTTCCCAGCTGCCTGGGAGTACCTGAAAGTACAACTTATATTGTAGCTGGAGCATTTGTTTAGCATGTGGTCTTCACCAAAATAAGGTTGGGTAAATGGTATGAGCTCAGTCAGTGTAGACAAGGGTAATGGAAAAGACAGTCAAAATTGTTAATGCAGGTTTACTCCGGTGCCAAAGCCAAATTTCCTCAACCCTTGGTTGATGGGGTTGGCACTGGATGGGAGGTCAGAGCTGATCTGCACACCAAAGTGGTGCTTGGTCACTGGCTCCTTCTTCAGTCACTTCTCCTCTTCTCCCACCAGCCTGGGCAGCAGCTTCTTTCTTTCTGTCCCCAGGAGGTCGTTGCTGGCCTGTCACCCACTTTGGCCATTGGGCATCCCGACTGACCTATTGGACTTGGATGCATTTAAGCCAAGAGCCATTGGCAACTGATGACCAGATCCTGAGGACACCTTTCCCTTGGAGACAGGGCCTTGGTGACAATCTAGCGAGCTGGAAATATCCCACCGCCTACTAGCTATATAAACACCATGTTTGGCAGCTTCATGTGTATACTTTCAATGCCACAAATGCCTTTGCCAAGTCCCGTATTTTCCAGCATTTTGGATTCTGTTCCTGGTGTATTTTGCCAATCCACTAAACATGTTTTCAGTCCCGTTGGGGTAAATAGAAAGCTTCCTGCATCTGGCCTCGCCATGTCTTTGGGCACTCAGACAGCTGTCCTCCTACAGAAAGCGGGGTCAGTTCCCCCCGCGGCTATTCCCAGGGCCCAACCTCCTCTCAGGGAGCAAGGAGAAAGAGCAGCACTTCTCAGCAGGGTGGCAGAAGGGAAACAGACCTTTAAAAGTGAGAGTGAAAGTCACGGCTAGGTTTGGGGAGGAGGAGAAGAAGCTTGGGAGGAAGGAACAAGAGTTAATGCTGTCACGAAGCGTCTGGCAGGTTCTTAATTTTTAAGTGGTGCAGATACTTCCGAAGCCACAGGTGTTAACTGTAAGTGAAACCATCCGTTTTCACTCTGGACCAAAAACTGCAGTTCCCCTCTGCTACAAGAGCCAACTCAATGCCCTCAGACTGCCTCCCCTTTAACCAGGGCTGCAGCAGGATGCTGTGTCAGCACTTCCTCGCACCCTCTGCCTGAAATGTGTTTTATAGCTGAAGTGATATAAGTGAATAAGCAGCACAAACAGTGACAAGTTGCCTTCCTTCCTAATCATCAGAATTAAGCTTCAAGTACAAATTAATAAGAACGGCGAAAGGCAGGCTTGAAATAATGCTTTAGACCTGGACATGATTCTCATCACCATCTTCCTGGAAGTTCTGGAAGAATCTCACCACAAGGTACTCCAGGCACTGGAGGAACATAAAGAGCCAGGAGAAGTTAAATCCCGTACCATCTGGCAGCAGGACTGCAGAAAACGTCTTTTTGTGGGTTGTTCATCCTTTTGTGGGTTGGCCCCTTGGCCCAGACCCAGCTTGTGCAAAGCCATAGGATGGTCAGATCTACAGGGGCCTGAGCAGAGGGAGGCCCTCGCGTGGGACACTTCTCAAGTGCACCTTTGTGGCCAGAGGTGCTTTCAACTCTTCTTCTCCAATGTCCACCCCGCTGAGAGGAAAATTGAGAGGCAAACTGATCTCTGCTCATGCTTTCTAGTAAAACTACAATGATACTTTTCCAAAGAAGGGTAAAATATAATTTTTGTGGGGGGCTGGGAGATGAGTAGGGTGAGGTAGCCAAGGAGACAAACGGCATAAAAGCACTTTAAAAAAGCACTACTGGGGAGAGAAGAGCCTGTTTTATGGGAAGTACTGGGAAGCGCAATTAGCAGACTAGAGCTCTGCCTCTGTGGGAAGGACATATGAGGAAAAAAACAAGATGTTCATCATTTCAACCCAAAGTTGCTTGTCATAAGGTCAAGTTCCAGCTTGTGTTTGGGACTGGATCTACAAAGGCAACACACTCCCAAATTGTACTGAAAGTAAATAGAAGCCAATTAAGACTTAGCAGCTTTCCTAGGGTCACATCTGACAAATCTCACTCATTTTACTAAGAAAAATCCTTATGGGTAAATAAAAACCCCCACAGTGTTCACACTCTTTATTCCTAAATCCCAAAGTTTTGTCCCCGTAACTTCAGCCCAGGCTGATGGATTCACGTTAACTCAGTGTCCAAGGACCTAAGCCTCTTGCAAGGTTCACCCATATCTTTTTAACCCTCTTATTGTCCAAAGTGATTTTCTGAGAGTTGCCTTACCCACTTGGATTTGACTAGGTCATTTCCAGCCAATCCTGAGTAGGACAGGGCTAGGGCTAATTGTACCGGCTGCTCATCCACTTGATGAATTAACACGAGTTGAGATTCAAAGGCAGGAGCTGAGGCTGCAGCTCGGGGCAACAAACAGAAGCCATCATGGATTTTAAGTTGTCTAAGGCAATGTGTACCTTAAGGTAAAACATTAGTGCTTTAGAATGACATTGTGAGCATTTGTTAATTCTCACATACTTGTGCCCGGTGTGCCCAGCGTAAACAGTGGATTCATGATTTACAGACATGTGAGTTCATCAGGGCTGACTTAAACCTCCTGGTGGGTAACTGCCAGGTTCCCCAAGGGACAGCCAGCAGAATGACAATTAACTAGTTAAAGCTTATCTGCTTTAATCCTGTAAAAAGGAGGTTTGGGGGTTTTACAAGATCTAAGCTCACACATGTTAGTTTCCCACTGTGCATTGCTTTGGTCAGTACGATACCCCAGGCTTTCTCAACCTAGCACGATGGGCACCCATTGCTGACGCCTTGGTAGGACAAGCTGTGGGGTTGTCCCCTAGAACCAGACTACTAAAAAGAGCCTTTCACTCCAACTAACCCATCAGATGGGCTGGATGACTCCAGCATCCCTGCAGCTGGGCTTACCACTTGGGTCAAACCAAGCAAGGAGGAAAGCAGGGCCACCTCTCTGGGGATGGGGCAGAAAGAAGAGGGACACAGCAGGGCATTGAGCAAGGACTTTCTTCTCACAGTGGCCAACAGCTAGATTTGCTCTGCTGCACCTGAAACTTCTTCCTGTGCTTGTGATAAAACCCAGCAAATAGTGGTGTAGCTGGGCTTGGGTACACTCTGAGGGGAAGGAAGAAGAAGACCGGTTTTCCCAAAAAAACACAGAGAGTGGGAGGCAGGAAGAACATGAGAACCAGCTTGTATCCCAATGGGTCCTTGACTTTTAGAAATAACGTAGGTTGCCTGTGTGGTTTTTTCCCCCATAATACAAGAGATAAAGCAATTTAAGGTAGCGAAGCATAAGATTAGATGGGACTAAATATGTGTGTAGGCTGCTTATTAGCAAATGGAAGCGAGCAGTGAAGGAAAACAAACAAGCTTGTTTTAAGGAGATTTTGTCACTGTATCACTGGTCACAGGCTCTCCAAGGGAAAGGAGGCAAGCTTCTAATTGGACTTTTAGGCAGCAATGAGCAGCTGGTGGAGAGTAGGAAAATTGGGAAATTCATCTCCATTGAAAAAACTCCCCATTTCGCCCAGTGATTGTGACATCGAAGGCATTTGCAAGCACCAGTCCTCGAAAGGATTGGTTTCTCTGGAAAATGTTTCTCTGGCAGTGGGGCTGCCAGCATGGCAGGGTGGGTGGCTGGGTAGGGAGATTTCGGAGAGCTGAACTGACCAAAGTGCCACCACTGTAAAGTTAAAAAAAAAAACCAACCCAAAAAACAAATAAATGGATGGGTTCGTTTCCAGGCAGTTCAGCTGCTGGCAAGACAAGAGACTGCAAAGGAAACACTTCTTTTTTCCCCACTTGTGTTGCACCATCGCCTGAGCACAAGGGGCTGGGTGGAGGGGTGAAGGATGGAGGAAGGCAGGGGAGGTTTACCCTTGGGATGTTTAGAGGCATTTGGCAGTTGGTTTAAAGTGCTCTGACTGGGAGAATTATTGACCCCAGCCATCTCCCCCTCCTCTCTTCTGCAGACAGAGTTACCCGTGAGCCACCTCTGAGTGTCAATGCCTTGCTCCAGCAAAGTAGATTCACTTTTGTCTTCATTTGTCTTAAAAATTGCATTTATACATCCCAATGTGACTTTGAATTTTTCCATGCAAATGTAACTCTAGTCTAAAATCTGTATATGTGATGCTTTATAAGCCCTTTTCTTCCAGCAGACCCACTCTCCATCCTTCCATCTCTGTTTTCTATTTAAGAACTTGATTATTCCTTCCTAAGTATGCTACTTTGTACTTGTCTTTATTGGAGTGCCCCCTATTATTTTCATACTTTCTTTAACTTGTCAAGATCATTTGGAATTCTGATGGTATCAGATGGCCCTGCAGTCCCTCCCAGATTAATGCCACCTGCAAATTTAATAAGCGTGCTCTCACTCCATCATCTAAGCCATTAATGAAAACATTCAGTAACATCTGCTACAGGAATGATCACTGCAAAATCTCAGCTGATGAATCATTCCAACTTGACGATTAAATGTGAGCAGTTTTAAGCTACCCTTATACTCAGTCTATAGAAACTGCCTTTGGGCCATGCTTCCCTAGCTTGTTTATGAGTATGTAATATAAAACTGGTGTCATAAACCTTCCTGAAGTGAAGACACATGACATTGACTGCTCCTGCCTTGTCCACAAACCCTATTACCCTGTCAAGAAGGAAACTGGATTGTGTTGATGCGATTTATTCTTGACATATTCCTATGAACTTCAACTTTTCTCAGTCTGGAGCTTGCACAAAATTTGATCGATTATTTGTTTCAGGATTTTTTCCAGAAATAAAAGTTCAGCTTATGGCTCCATAATTTTCTGTCTCCCACCACTCCCTCTCTTCATTCAAATGAAAGGCTTTATCTCTGCCTAGGGACAGGATTTGCAAAAGCTCTCTATGGTGGCCATTATCTTCAGAGAGCAGCCGTAGGTCACTGTTCCCTTTGGGCTTTTGAAAAATCCCTCCTCCACCTGTACAAAAGACTATGAAAACCAGGGAAGATGCTTTTCCTGCGCTGTCTTTCTTCAACACTACCCATTTTTGTGGTAGGCAAACTGGGAGGACTTTTTCCCTCCTCTGTGAGCGCCAGGTAATGCCTACTTCTTTCCCAGGAACAGAGATGCTCTGCTGCAAACGTCCTGAGACCACCCATGCACCCACCACTGGGTTCCAAATGTGCACTGAGCTTTGGCAGGCTCGTCAGAAGCCCATTAGGCTGATTTTAAAAGAACTTGCTTATCGGTTAGCTTCTTCTAAAGAGAGATGAGAATTAGTAACGGGTGATGCCATTTGTATCTTTCAGGAGGAGAATGAGGGAGGAATTAACAGCGCGGTGACATTCCGAGTATTATGATGCTAATTTTTCATCTGAAGGGTCAGAGGGCTCCAGGCATTGTGAAAGGGAGTCTTTCTGTTCTCCTTCACCCTCCCGCTCCCCACTGCCTTTTAATTGGTGGTGGGAGCAGAGTACGTGTCAGTGCTGGGGGGACTGTGAAGCCACAGACCCTTCACAGACTCTCTGTGCCTTCCCTGCCTCCTCTGGGCACTGGATTTACAATGTGGCCACCAAAGCATCCTCACAACCCATTCATTTTGATGGGGCCAGATACAGAGCCACTGTATGGCAGGTATGCCTGTCTTCAGTCTGGGTGCCCAGAAGCAGCCTGAGAAGATCAGAGCACCAAGCCTGGCCCCATTCCTCCCTAGGACAGTCATCTGCAGTGACCATGACCTTCTGGAGCAGACCCTACAATAAAGGTTTAACTTTCAGTGGTGGCTATTGATAACAGCTAGGCTTCAAAACACAGCCTGAGATGAGGAAGAGGCAGGGAGTAACCATATCGTGGCAAATTTACCACTGGGCACAACATGTATCCTGCCTCCAAAAATAAAAGTATTATGGAAAGAGAGGAGCAGCAGGGAAGACAGACTGTCCACGGCGGAGAGGTCCATCCTAACCCCTTTCACACTGGATATGCCCTGAGGAAAATCAGTTTACGTGAGTGGGGAGCTTCAGCCACAATTATGTGAACAATGGTCCAGATGCTCAGTCTCCCTGAAATGAAAGCCTTTCTCAGTCAGGACCCTTAAGACACAGGCAGCTGAGCAGCTCGGGGGTTAGACATAACCCCTGGCATACAGGAAGGCCAGTCTCTTCTTTTTTAACCCCTCCCCAGCCTAAAAGATTGGGCAATTCATGCTGCTGAATTGCCAGGACAGGCAGCAGCTGTGGGCAACCATAGGGAGGGATGATCCCCCAGGAACTGCGCGGAGAAAAGTCTCCTTGTTGCCCCAGCATGGGTGGCAGGGCAGGCAGTACAACAGGATGAAGGTGCCAGCATGGGCCTACTGCTGAGCATCTCTGTCTCTGTGCCCACCCTCACGACCCACCTGCTACCACCTGGGGAGCTCAGCTCAGGGCTTTTCTGTCCAACAGCCATGGAAAATGAAGCTGACAAAGCCACAGAGCAGGCGGGTGGGACCAGGTGACTGAAACCATCTCAGGCACATCTCCACCTCCTCTCCAGGTGGGCCTCTTTGGCAGGGCATAAGTGTTTTTTTGGAGTCAATGAGAGAAGGAATCATTCTTGCTCAAAAGCACTTTGTTGCATGATTCTCACCGTTTTCTCCGCTGTCCCGGGAGACAGCAAAGGCAGCAGCAGGCAGGGGTTGTAGTGTGTTGGGGCCATTTCTTTGGCTTTATAGGACCCAGAACCATGCTCTTCACCAGGTGGTAAGGGTACCTCCCCCTCGCCTCTGGGATGGGTGAAACTGGTCCTGTTTGGGAGGGCTGGGTGCAAGATGGGAAAGGGAGACTGATTTCAGAGGGGCAGGGTGGATGCAAGAAAAGTGGTCTGATGGTCTACTGGGAGGTGTCCAGGGTGGGGGGGGTTTGAACTTGATGATCTTTAAGGTCCCTTCCAACCCAAACCATTCTATGATCCTAAAGGTCTGGCAAAGTCCAGGACAAGGCAAGGAAGGGGGTCAATCTGATGCTGAGAAGCAGGAACTGGAGGAAAAACCGTGGGTGACAGAGGCCAGCAGAAGGTGAGGAGGGGGCAAAAGGTGGGGACACAGGCATCATGCCTTTTGGAATGAAACCTTTGGGATACCTTTGAGTCAACTGACTCAGATCCCAGCAATGCCCTTGAAAGCCTCACCCTCTGGTGACTGAGCCCCAGTCAGTGTGTGTGCTGTAAGGGGTCACCCTCTAACCATGCTTGCAATTGCAGCTGGTGAGAAATGGATTTTCTGCACTTACCTAAAGCCCTACGATGTTGATATGAATCCGATCTGATAAACGATTCCAAATTAATGTGTACAACGGCCTCTGTTTGAAAAGTCCAGTTAATGAGAGAGCCGTTGTACCCAGAGGGTGATGGGTGGGTGGAGGGAGGGGGTTGTGCTGTGCACAATGCTCTCTCAGTGTCATATTCTGCAAAGATGGGATTTTTATTTATTTTTCTCCTTTCTCCCATTCTGGGATGACACAAAGGAGGAGAAAATAACTCCTTTCCTACCCCCAAATTGGAAATGAATGTCACAGCTGTGCAAGCAGCACCCGCCCTGATCTGTCTGCGAGAAAGGGCCCCATTAAATGAGGGGAGGCTCCTGGCAGCCAACAAATTATATTACAGGGAAAGAGAGATTGGAGCCTCTCTTGTTGAATGCCAGTTCATTTATTGAGTGGCATTAATTAACCCTTCTGCCTGCTGCTTTGTTTGCTGGCTCCCTGGCCGGGCTCGCTGTGACCTCTCCTTGGCCCAGCTTCCCCATGCGGGTTGGAGGGGCACCCATAGCCCCCCAGCATCTGCTGCACTGCCTCATTAGGGGATTGAGACTTAATGCTGTATGGCCAGTTCCCGCGTGCCCTACATTGGTAATTAACTTTCCAAGGGGAGAAATGGGAGCAGCTGAAAGCAAGGAAAGATTCATTACCGGGGTGGGGAGGCAAGGGGTTTCTTTCCATTGCTAACGACACTGGCTTCCCACAGGAGTTGCCTTTAAGATCTTTCTTTTGAGTTTTCTTTTTCTAAGCGGCAAGCTGAGCTGTGGGGATAATTCATCTCCTGACCCTTTCAGCTCTGTCTTTGCCATACGACAGGGCATGGGATGCGATGCTCAAAGATGGGTGAAATGAGTAAGTGGATGCTGGAATTTCTGCAGGGGAACCCATAAGTGAGGTGAATGTTGCTGATGGGTGGCTAGCAGCTCCAAGCTGAGAAAGATGTGGTATCCTGGACTGGAGATGAACACTCCCTGTCTCCCACATCCCATTAAAACAAACAAACAAACAAACAAAAAGAACTGGGCAAGAAAAAAAAAAGAAAAGAGTTAAAAACTGCATTAAATGCTTACAAATGAAAATAAATGAGGATATTCTGTACTTTAAAAAAAATGAATGCGGGGGTTGAAAAGTAAAATGTAGAGAGGCACGCATTATGGAAATAAACAGAATGAGTCAGCGTTAAAAATAGGTAAATATTGAGAGCAGGCAACATTTTACATTTACTAATTATAAGAGCAGGAAGGGATTCAGACCCAAACAGCAATGAAAAAAAACACGGCATTTTAGGGAAGAGCAATCCTTCTTCCTCCCCCCCCTTGCCCTCAATTAAGCATTTTTAGTTCCAAAATGAGACAGTCAATGACTGGCAAACATATAAGGAAGCAGAAAGTGAAGTTAGTAAATGAGATGAGTGATCAGACGTATTTGGAGTCAGACTTAAAATTGTTACTTGAATTAATAAGATGCATTCATCCTTTAGGTCAGCTCCTTATGCTTTTGTTTTCCATTTTATTCCCCTTGGAGAGTAGTTATGCAAGTCAGTGTAAGGGTAATGCTTGCAGAGCTTAAGGTAGGCACCCCCAGGTCCTCCAGAGGCTGGGATGCTGCCTCCTGTCCCTCCTGCCTCCCCCCAGCCTCCATCTATCTGGTTGCTGCAGAGGCAGATAGGAAGAGCTGGACTGTGAGCTGTAACTGGAACAGCAAATCGTAAGAATTACTGGTTTGAGACAGCAAACTTCTCCTCTGTGGGAGTTAATGTGTCCGCCTGGATTCAGGGAATGCAATTACATAGCTGTGTACAATGAGGCTGGTTGGTGCTCCTATTGGAAATCAGGAAAACCTCAATAACAGGGCTGAATTCAAGAAAATTGCTCTGATTTTTGATTTATGAAAAGGCCGACGGCATTCAGCATCTGTCACTCGCTTCGGGGATCCTGAGCCTTCTACTGTAATCCATACTGTATATGAGAGATTAAAGAGATTTTACACTATATTGAAGATTATTCTCCTCCTTCCTTAAATAGAATTGAAAAGAAAGAAAATCCAGACGCACCTTGTTTTACAGGAATTGAGTGGGACATGCTTAGAGAGTCTCTGCCGTGATTTACGGGCACCAATCCTGTCTGAAGGGGAGTATGAAGAACACTTGCCAAGAAGAGACTGTGGCACATCTGCCTCTCTCCTGGCTGCCGATCCTATGGGCAGAGAGGTTTTTACATTAGTCTCTTTAGCTTCGCAGCCTCTGGCTCAGGGTCTGACTTCAGGCAGGGGGGGGACAGTGCAAGGCATGGGGCATGATCCCCCAAGGAAGAACCTTCCCATTCCATGCAGGTCACTCATCCAGCTTCGCTCAGGGGAGACCTCTCAGGGCATCCCAAGGCCCAGACCTCCGTGTGACAGGATACGACCTTCATTGCACAGGACTAGTCTCTTTGGTTTGTGTGTGACAGAACAGAATATTTTATTGATAGGAAGCAAAGAGAGGACCCCCAAAAAGGAGCCCCTCGTCACCAATCAGCCAATATAGCACACCAGAGGAGATTGCTTGCTCCTTCTAGCTCCAGGCTTGTTTAATTTGGAGAAGAGGAGGCTGAGGGGAGACCTCTTTGCCCTCTACAACTGCCTAGAAGGAGGGTGAAGAGAAGTGGGGGGTTGGCCTCTTCTCCCAAGGGAATAACAACAGGAGCAGAGGAAATGGTCTGAAGTTGGGGCAAGGGAGGTTTAGATTAGATCTTGGGAAGAATGACTTTCCTGAGAGGGTGGTCAGGCACTGGAACAGCCTGCCCAGGGAGGTGGTTGAGACACCATCCCTGGAGGGATTTAAGAAATGTGTACATGTGGCACTTAAGGGCAGGCTCTAATTGTTGGTTTGTGTTGATTGTTGTGGTGATGGGGTGTTGGGTTTTTTGTTTTGATATTGTTTGGGTTTTTTTAATGGTTGTACTCAATGATCTCAAAGGTCCCTTACAACCATGAAGATTCTGTGATTCTGCGATTGTGTGTCATTCTGTGATTCTTATTACCACCAGTTTAAGCAGTGTGTTAAACAGTGAATAAAAGAAAAACTTAATGCCTGTCTGTGGCCTTTAGGCACATTGGGAAACCCCATTCCTGGTCCCTTCAGCCACCAACACCTGGTTACCACAAACTAGCCACAGTCAGAGCCAGAGACAAAGATGATTCAGCCTTTTGCAGAGATATAAAGTGTGAAATCAGGGTGATTTTATCCATACATGAAGCAGTGAGCAAGAGTGTCTGCGGAGGGAGAGGCAGAACATGTCATGAGCATCACTCCTACAGCTGGGGAAAAAAACCAATGAGCCTTTTCAGGGAGTTTTACATTTTGAACCCAGATCTAAAAGGTATGTTCATGTGTATCATTTTCTGTCATTAATGAAGATGTCAGAGGATGCCAATGAGTGTCAGTGGATTGGGCTTTTCTCTGGGGGAGGTAAAAGCAGGGAAGTCATTATATCCCACCCTATCTGGTGTCATTCAACCTGCTGAAACACATCATGTCTGGGTAGCTCCATATAAAGACCGCTGAGTCAGACCGGGGATTATATTTGGTCTCTAACAAGTCTGTCTCATTTTCTAATTTTGCGCCATGAGCTACACTGGTGGGAAGCAAATATGACAAGTATATAAACAAATAGGGAATATGAGTCAGATTCAGCATTCGAGTCACTGGAAACAAGCCATGTACTCTCAGAATTGTGACTGTGGGGATCAGCGAGCTCTGGTGGGCCCTGTAATGGGGATATGGTTGATAGAAAAGAAGACCTGGGGTCTTGCGTGTATTGGTCAAAAGAGCAGAAGACTCGGGCCAGTGTGATCACTAGAAGGCAGCTGTGCCCTGTAGGACTTTGTGCCTAGCATACAGAAAGAAGGACATGTCATCTTTTCAAAATGTAACACTGACCTGTTTTCTCTCCTCCCACAAAAATGCCCTTTGTAAAACATGCAGTCACGAGCCTCGCTAATTGGCTTCATCTCAAAGATAAAGATTTCCTTTCTGGAATCAGTTGGCAAATTCACTCCTGGATTTGCCCCTCTAATTTGGACAAGCCACTCTTCCCTCTTCTCAAGTTATTGGGGATGTACGTTTTCCTACTTAGGCTTGAGAGTTTTAACAGATTTTAGAGGCTCGCTCTTCAGAAGAAGAAGTAATGTCATAGGACACTTTAATTAAGAGGAGATAATGATCCAGTAAGAACTAAAGCAGAATCCCACTCTTGTCTTCAGTCCATCTAATGACCAACCACCCCCCTTACTCATGCCTGCAGGAAGGAAGTCTCACTGTCTGGAAACTGGCAGACCAGGGGTCCCGAGTTTACAGTGAGAGCATCATCATCAAATTAATCTAATTTTCTTGGCTTCCTACTGAAAATTGACATCAAAGCTTTTGAATGTTGTTACCAGTTGGCCAGTTCTGCCCCCTGACAGTGCCTTTTCCTTTTTTTTTCTAAGAATCTTGGGTTTTTGCAGGGAAAGAAACATCCTGTGGCAGCTGTCACTATTGCAAGAACTACTGAGTGACAATTTTTATATCTAGACAACTGATCAGGACGAGTTAATTGGTGCTAATTCTGTAGACATTCTATACAATGTCTATATATACAAGCCTTTGCTCTCTTGATTGAACACAGCTAGAGGTTCATACATTTATTTTTTTTAAAAACTGCACCTGAATTCAAATTAGATTAGATGAAGCTCACCTCAGTCTTCTTTCCCTTGTTGAGACATTGGTGTCAGTCCTGACCACCTAGCTGTAATTTGTTCAGGAGCATTATTCCAGGCATCTCATCAATAAATGTGATAATTTTCTATTAATATATTTGTTCTTAATGATATAAAGTCTAAGTCTGCTATCAGAGATAGACTAGGCCACCAGGCTGAACGGGTTAAAAGCATAAGCCTGTTGATTGTGCAGCAACTTGCAGGAAAAGAGTATATTTAAAGGGTTGTAGATGAGTAACTATGATATCCAAACCCTAGTGGTTATTAAACATGGCCCCTGTGATCCAGGAGCGTTTTGTCTCTTCCTTGACTTGAGGAACGTGATAAAAGTGTTTGATCCAGACTCCAGCCCATTCCTAAGCCAAGAGATGCCTGTGGACAACAGACCTCATTCTGTGTCAGGCGTGGGGGAAGCCCAAAACTGAATATTGCCAACCATTTCATTGCCTTTGTGCTTTGTGGCATGAACCTCATGAAGGCTGTTTCAAGGAGCAGATAGGGACTGCTTACCCATCACTGCCACCTTTGAGACACTGTTGAGCTTTATTGCAGAGGTGTTCAAGCAGATGTTGAGCCCATCAGCTGCTTCCTCTGGCGCGGGGTACGGTCCTTTCTTACTGTTCTTCTATTAGTTTCTGGCTGTTGCTGTCTCTGCCGTGAATGATGCTGCTCTGGTATGAAACTGCTATCAGTGGTGACAGTTATGATTACCGTCCCCACTTCTTTTGATTATTTGTATTACTCCACAGTTTATTCACCTGTCATGGCTCACTGATACAATATTCATCTCTGTTTTGGGTCCAATCTGACTGCCTTCAATCCTTCTCCATGATTTTCACAACATGTCTTATGCCAGAACTGAAATGTGTAATGGAAGCTGAAATGCTTCTTTGAGATCAATGATTCTGTGTTCATCTTGTTCCACAGAATAAATTAGAAGAAGAAAATAATCATCAAACCCCAGAGCTAACACAATTCCTCTGGTAGAAATACTAAGCAGTTAAAATAACTAGCACAGGTGTCCCTGAGAAAAGTCATATTTACTTTGTCTAACTAACTTACTACAATGCAAAGATTTGAAAATGGATGTTGTTCTTGAGTTCCATGGAAGAAGTTCTAGTCAGAGACTAGCAGGTCCTCTACACCCTGCAGAGCCCATGCCATTATGTTACAACAGGATTATGACACTGAATCACGGCTGTTCAAGGATGAAGGTTATGAACAATGGGGTGGGATGGCTGCAGAAAAGGATGCTTCATGATCTTTTTTCTCTGTTTGTCTTTCTTCACAAAAATGGACCCAAAAAATCAGAAAAGGATCAGAGGCAGCAATGTGCCCTTGTTGCCCAGAGGGCCAATGGGATCCTGGGCTGCACAGGGAAAAGTGTGGCCGAGAGAAATCATTCTTCCACTCTACTCTGCACTGGTGAGGCCACAACTGTAATACTACATCCAGTTCTGGGCTCCCCAGTTCAAGAGGGACAGGGAACTACTGCAAAAAGTCCAGTGAAGGTCAACAAAGATGGTTAAGGGATTGGAACATTGTCCTGATGAGGAAAGGCTGAGAGAGATGGGACTCTTTAGCCTGGAGAAGAGAAGGCTGATGGGAGACCTTATTAATGCTGACAAGTATCTAAAGGGTGGGCTGAAGGAGGATGGAGCCAGACTCTTTTTAGTAGTTCCCAGGGACAGGACGAAGGGCAAAAGGCACAAGCTGGGACATGGTAAGTTCCACTCAAATATGAGGAAAAACTTCTTTGCAATGAGAGTGACGGAGCCCTGGAAGCGGCTGCCCAGGGAGGGTGTGGAGCCCCCTTCTCTGGGGATCTTCAAGACCTGCCTGGATGCCGTCCTCAGTGATGTGCTCTGGGAGTGCCGCTTTAGCAGGGCACTTCATCAGCATCATCATCATTGTTGGAAAGGACCTCTGAGATCACTGAGTCCAACCATACACACAAACAAAACACTCCTACAATCTGGGGCACTAGAGCATACCATAAACGGCCACATGTAAACATTTCTTAAATCCCTCCAGGGATGGTGACTTCACCACCTCCCTGGGCAGGCTGTTCCAGTGCCTGACCACCCTCTCAGGAAAGTCATTCTTCCCAAGATCTAATCTAAACCTCCCTTGCCCCAACTTCAGACCATTTCCTTTGCTCCTGTCATTATTTCCTTGGGAGAAGAGGCCAACCTCCACCTCTCTTCACCTAGGCAGCAAAGAGAAGCGTGTGAAGGAGAAGAGGAAGCTATACTTGGAAAATTAGAATTGTGCCATCATAGAGCGAGTGCATGAGGTGAGGAGGACTTGTTGAGAGATTATAAACACCTCACAACAGCAGCAGTGAAGAAGGGGATTAGTCAACACACATGGAAGACAGTAAAGAACCGATGCTGAGGAAGGATTGGTTCTACAGCTCTCTGCCACCAACCATGGGCTCCTTGGGACCAGGATGGCGTGATGAAGTCCTTCTCTCCAGCCTGGCACGGATGCGAAGAACCAACGTTCAGCACAGCCCAGCAGTTCTCCTCTCTGTAGCAGCACGGGCAGCGTGTATGGCTCAGTCACTACCCTGGAGCCACCGGAGGCACAGGGACAATATCTCGCTGTAATTGCATTCTGCAAGGCAGGGAAAGCTGCCTTCCTCCCAATAACTCTGAGCGCCGTTGAGGGTGAACAAAGATAAAGGAGATTATCTGCCTCCAATTTAAGGAATACAGAGTTAAAGGACTTCTCATATCTACTCAGCAGGTAGGCTTATCCACTTTATTTACTACTACCCCCTTTAAAACAGTGCCCTGCTGCTCCCCAGGACATACTCTGGCGCTCTGCCCAGAGAGAACCAATCCATTCATCCTTTATCTGCAGCACCACATTGGGGATTTGGCCTTGGCCTGGCTGTGCATATCAGCTGTAAACAAATCCAGTGGTACCCTCAGCAATTCTTCTTTGCTCTTTCTCTTTTTGAAATGAAAATGCCACAACAGCCTTCCACCATAAGAGGAACCTCCAAAATCCAAGGATTGCATCGGCACTGTCTTCTGCACTTCATTTGTAAATACATTTGGCAACTCTATTGCAACTTCTGCAGCCAAAAACGTTTCATAGAAAAGCTTGTCAGTATTTGTAACCCACCCTGCAACCACACTACGCTGGCCAGCACTGCATGATCTGACCTGAGTGTGGATGGAGCTCATGTGCACTAATGGTAAAGGATGAAGGATAATGGTTTTAAACCGAAGGAGGGGAGATTTAGAAGAGATCCCAAGAAGCAATTCTTTGCTGTGAGGGTGGTGAGAGCCTGGCCCAGGCTGCCCAGAGAAGCTGTGGCTGCCCCATCCCTGGAGGGGATCAAGTCCAGGTTGGCAGGGGCTTTGAGCAAGATGGTCTTTTTAGTCTAGAGAAGAGAATGTGTCCCCGCCCAGGGCAGGGGATTGGAACTGGATGATCTCCACAGGTCCCTTCCAACGCCATATGAGTCTAAGATTCTGTGATCTCTGCTCAGCACAGCCATCTAAAAGTGCCTCACAAGACGGAAAGGGGTACCGAGGTGAAATAGCTCCTGGAGACAAGGGACAGCCCAAAACCCACCTTTCCCTGCAAGCCCTCTGCCTTCCCAGCGTAAGTGGTCATTCAATGTGGTGGGAAGAGGTTTTCTTTTGTTTTTTTGCATATTAGTGCACTGGACTCAAGTGTGCTGACACCTGGTGCTCTGTAGAGCAGCAGAAGAGTAATTGCCAGCTGATTCCTTGGGAGATGAATGATTCAGCGCGAGAGAAACGAACCCCAAGCACTTGTGTGGCTCTTCATGATTTATCACAGGCTTTTCAAGCTGATATTGAAATACAGGGAGAAGATACGGTTTGGGCACCAAGGGGCTGATCTGGGAGTGGAGAGAACTGAAATTGCTGTATGACTGTAGGCACACACACATGCAAATTTATTTTCACCTGAATTCCATCTTATACCGTAAATTTACTTAGAAGGATAAGGCTGAATCTCTACTGAAAGCAGCAACTTGGGATTAGGAGCGGTAGGTGCACTCTCTTATCTGCCATAGACATATATGAAAGTCTCTTTGTCCCTTTCCTTGTTTGTAGAAGTGGATGATCTTCATCTTTCTCTCTGAATACTTATCTTCTTAATTGTAACAGCACCTGCCTCAAGAATGCTCCTATTTATTTTATGTCAGTAGGTTTGATTCCAAAATCCCTCAGGGATTAAAATTCATTCATAGCAGGATACAGGAGAGACATCTGCACTTTGTGCAAAGCAGTTCAGATCAGATAACGTCAGATCTCCAACACATGACTGAGAATAGTGATGATAATAATAATAACAACAATAAGCAGAGAACATATTGCACATTGTCTTCGGTCCAACCAAAATAGTCCCCAGCCTTTTTCGCTATGCTCCGTGGCCTCAGACGGAGCCGAGATGATTAGATGAAGGCATGGATGATCACGACCCCTGTGGTGGAGCATGGCAGGGCTGGGGTCATTAGCATGCCGAGACAGCACCCATCTGAAGATGGAAAGCACCACAGAAGGCTCATTTTGATGCTCTGTAGTTGAATAAAACTGCAAACAAAAAATGTATCATTAGGCACATCTTGTTCAAGTGTTTTGCATAATTCGCTTCTACTTTCAACTTGTCTGTTCCCCATGTGGCAATGTTTGACAAAGGGGAAAAAGTAAGCTATCTATTCTTGGAACATTTTCCATTGCTTATTGTCATGTGGCTTCAGGCCAGTGTCTAATTCAAAAGGAGAAAATGCACGTACGATTGAATCGAATCGAATCGGGCTGCCTGGTGGAAATCAATACACCTTCCAGTGGCAGGTGGGTAAACGGCTCGTTATCTCTCACAACTAGAGCTCAGGGAGGGACGGAAGGAACCTACCCCGAAGCAAGAGGAGGCAAAGACCATGTTCACCACCTACCTGCCTCTTAGAAATGATGAAGAAAGAGCAACGAAATGCATGAAAAAATGTCTTTTCCTTACCTGGGTGCTTGTGTGGCGAAAGCATGTATCTGATGCAGCAATGTCCAGAAACCACCGCTTAGGGCCACTTGGGACTTAATACAGCATATAAACCTTAGCTCTCAAGTTTCAAAATTGGCTGTAACTAACAAGAGCAGCTCTGTGTTGCCATTAATGGACAAGCTGAGAAACTCAGAGCCATGGCTTTGCTTGCCAGCCTGTCTTTGCTCTCCTGCGAACAGCCGTGGGGCTGAGCTGCTCACTCCTTGGTGGAATGCAAAGGCTTCTACATTTTCCAGGGGCAAAGGTACCTCATTCCGTGGATACAGATGTGAGCAACTTTTGATGTCTAGAATTTAGCATACTTTTTTGAAATGTCAAAGATTTAGAGAGAGGGGATCCGTTTTCAGAAGCAATTAGTTATTATGGCGCTCATCAGAAAACAGAATGATTTTTTTTCTCCCATCAAAGCAAAATCAAATCGAAAGCAACTAATAGTCATGCTCAAACACTAAAACATTTGCTGCCAGCAAGTAAATAGGTGACTAATTCTGCTCATAAACACATTGAAGCAATATTGTTCTTTCTGTTTCTCAGATTAATTCAATTACATCTTTTGTATGTGAGCGATAAATGTTAACAAAGCCATGCGGGGGGGCGGGGGGGTAGGGTGTTGAGAGTGCCTTACCTCATGTATTGACACTTATCTGCACAAGATGCAAAGACTTTATTGAAGCACTCAACCATGGACTCAGGTTGCTCTGCCAGCAGCTCTCCATCAGAGGAGCAAGTATGGCTCTGGGGAATTCAACCTGACATTCCCTCTCTTTGGTGAGGTGACTGTTAACGGTTACTCTGTGCTCTGGCTTCATAGAATCATAGAATGTTTTGGTTTGGAAGGGACCTGTGGAGATCATCAAGTTCCAACACCCTGCCCTGTGCAGGGATACCTCGGTCCACCAGACCAGAATCACAGAATGCTATGGGGTTGGAAGGGACTTCTGGAGATCATCTAGTCCAACACCCTGCCAGAGCAGGTCCACCCAGAGCAGGTCCCACAGGAACGTGTCCAGGTGGGGTTTGAATGTCTCCAGAGAAGGAGACTCCACCACCTCTCTGAGCAGTCTCCGTCAGGGCTCTGCCACCCTCACAGGAAAGAAGTTCCTCCTCATGTTTAGGTGGAACTTCTTGTACTCAAGTTTGTGCCCATTTCCTCTTGTCCTGTCCTTGGACAACACTGAAAAGAAGACCAGCCCTGTCCTCTTGACACTCACCCTTGAAGTATTTGTAATCATTGATCAGTTTCCCCCTCAGCCTTCTCTTCTCTGGTCCTCATCAACCCCCTAGTTTGTCTTTTTTTCTCTTAATGACTCACAGGGCTGCTGGCCTTTCCCTCGCTGCATTGCCTCTGCCAGGACGAGGCTCTGAGTGATGAGCTCTCTTCAAATGAAGCTTTCCTCTTGCCCTGTGTCCTCGTTGTCCTTGAGCTGATGTTGCTTTCTGCCTGCACGTCCGTCAGGAAACGGAGGAGTTATTTCCTGGGCAGGAGGCACTACTGGCAGCTCAGTAGTTCAGTCCACCTGCATATTTTTATTATCTCTGAATTTTGGGGCTGTATCTTCCAGGGTTGGATTTTCAATACAAACATGGCTAAAAGAATCTGCTGTCACAGACTAGTTTTACTAGTTCATCTAGTACAATGAATCACCCTCCCTTACAGTCCCTACCTTGTTCTATTGATGGCCTCCCCCTTTTTTTAGAGGTAATGGGGGAAAATGAGTGTCCAAATGGTGCCAGAGCAGAGCAACCTTTTTTGCATTTCACATATATCACACAGTTTTATTTTTCTCACACTTTTCAGCTGTTATCACAGCATTATATGGAGGAAAAGGAAATGCATGGACTATTTGTGGAGGAAAAGAGTGTGCCTGGAATAGAAATGTGGGTTTCAAATGACTCGGGAGCTGTCATGACGAGCATTAAATGCTGCACGCGAGGAGCTGTAGGGCAGTCAGCTTGAACTGTTATCACATGGGTAGGGGCTAGGAGGGCTTTATATGCTGCCAAGGCTCTTTGAGCTTTGCCTTTTAAGAAAATGCATACGAGACTTTGTGACTCTGTTAGGAATGAGCAGCCTGACACTATAGGCAGAAGGGCGTAGGGAAGGAAAAAAGTCAAGTCTGAGCACTTAAAGCATGGGGTTTCCAATGGCATTCAGTTAATCATCATGTCTTGGTGCTGGGGAAATCTCCCTCCACACCAGTCAGTCCGCATTCCTGACCCATATATGCCTACTCGTGGACTTTATACAGGGATATTCAAGAAGATGGTGGTGCACAAGCTTGAGACGCGTGAGACACCACATTTTAGCCACAACACAGCCTCTTGCTTTCCAAAATGTTTGATGGATTATGACAAACATGCAGTTGAGCCTAGTGGGGAAAAACTGTGCAAATGGTTTGTAATTGAATGGTACTTACTTGAGTTGTTTAGTCTCTTCTCCCTTGACTGTTTATTTTCACGCATTCTTTCATTTTGTTTATTTTTAGTAACAAAACAATTCTCACAGCTTGTTTTTTTAAATTCCTCGTGAGCCACTAACAACTCTTTGTGCGTTGAGTTCTCTTACTGAGACCATTCAGAAAAAGCCCCCACTGCCCCAGCATGGTGCTTCTGACATGAACCCTGATATGTGCCGGTAAATCCAAAGGTTCTCACCAGTTGGTTCCCACTGGTCTTACTGCTGTCTTTCTTCCTCCTACTAGGAAACCCCGCACAGACATAGATTTGGTACAAAAGAGCAGGTACACTAGTAGAAATAAAAGTCTACATAATGCTGTAACCCTTCCGGCAACTTATAGAGGGACTTCAAAGAAAGTGTGTAGCAAACAGAAGATGCTCACAAGAGTAAGCCATCGGCTTTTAACTTCATAGAAATTAAACTGCAAGGGGTCTTCCAGTGCTAGATGTTCAAGGCAAATCATTGAATTTTATTGACATTGGTACTCCCCATAGTTAATATTTCAAACTATTTCTGATCAGAATGGCATCAATGAATTTTGAAGTTCGATTATTGTAGAGCGTCCAGGCAATTTTCTCATCATTGTGACTATAGAATCAAAATACTACTTTAGGTCTGAAGGGACGTGTGGAATCAAGCTCCCACAGGTAGGTGAGATATGGTATTTCCTCTGCGAAATCCATGGTAGTTCCTCCCTACTGTACCATTTATATCATTAGAAATGCCTCGTTTGTGATTTGTCGCATTGCCCCTTGAGTTTTGAGAATGGTGCCATGGTTCCCACACTCAGGTCTTCTGGCATCAAGATCAGTTTAAGCAGCAGGTAATATCCACAAATCCATACTTCAAGAATATAATATTTACACTTCTCCTAAACTGTGCGTAAAGTCTGGTACTGGTGATTTGCTACTGCTCATTGCATTAAGTTGGTCTAAAAGTTCCCCTACATTTGCACCTGAGAGAGTATGACTCAGCCCCTGTATAAAACAAATCTGCTGCAAAAATCTCCCTGAGATCCTCTGCACCAAACACAGATGCAAATCCTTCCCTTTGGTCGTTTCTCCCCTGAAGTGCTCCTTTCACACCTTGGTCAATCTCTTGGACCCGGCAGCTCTCCAGATGGCTGGCAAGCTCTGGCAGATAAGGTCTTTGGAGGCAGAACTTGTTTTTTTGTCATGGATCATGCAGAATCACAGGATTTTCATGGCTGGAAAGGACCTCTGAGATCACTGAGTCCAACCATACACACACAAAACACTCCTACAATCTGGAGCACTAGAGCATACCCTAAATGACCACATCTAAACGTTTCTTAAATCCCTCCAGGGATGGTGACTTCACCACCTCCCTGGGCAGGCTGTTCTAGTGCCTGACCACCCTCTCAGGAAAGTCATTCTTCCTTATATCTAAGCTAAACCTCCCCTGCCCCAACTTCAGACCATTTCCGCTCCTCCTGTCATGATTCCCTTGGGAGAAGAGTCCAACCCCCCCACCTCTCTCCACCATTCCTCCAGGCATTTGTAGAGGTCTCCCCTCAGCCTCCCCTTCTCCAAATTGAACATGCTTCAGATTGGATCTTGCATGAGGGATCTCAGCTGTGATTTAGTATCCTGATGGCTACTGCTCTTAGCCAGACTCTATTGCTTGCATCTCCATTTTGGAGAGCTCTTTCTTTAAAAAAAAAAACCAAAAAAATAAAAAGCAATCAAGCACCCCATGTCTGACCTGCAGATATTGTATTCATGAACGGGCACAAATTTGAATATAATAAATTCCAGCTAACCACGAGGAGGAACTTCTTTCCTGTGAAGGTGGCAGAGCCCTGGCAGAGGCTGCCCAGGGAGGTGATGGATTCTCCTTCTCTGGAAACATTCAAACCCACCTGAACACGTTCCAGTGGGACCTGCTCTGGGTGGAACTGCTCTGGCAGGGGGTTGTACTGGATGATCTCCAGAGGTCCCTTCGAAACCCGGATCACTCTGTGATTCTATTATTTTGTCCACACAACAGCACCCGCTGCTGGCTGTGGTGGGAAGAGCAGAAAGGGTTTCAGGGTCACTGGCTCAGCTGTGCTTGTCAAAAAATACCACAGACAGCACTGGAAGTGACACAGTCGTATTCACAACTTCAGAGGCGACTGAATAAATTCAGTGGTGGGTGTTGCCACTTGCAATGAGGGACCTCCAGGAAATGCACCAGTGACTGAACAGTACTGAGCAACAGAGCAGTCCCTCAAGAACACAAATTGTTCCTCCTTCGACTAATAAACCACAAGCACACAACAATTCAGATTCCCAATTTTAAAATTATTTCAAGAAAGGACGTTGAATTTGACACCTTCAGAGCTAATCTGACCTTGTGCATGACCACATGGTAATGAAGGCTTAAAAAAGACAGGAAATATGTGATAACATAAGCAAGGGAATACTGAATTCTCACAGATTTTGCAAGAACACAGAGGGATCAAAGCAATAATTCTTCAGTAATTTGACCGGAAAATAAACAGTCTTTTTTTTTTTTACATCTTGACAAGAAAGTAAACAGATAATTTATGAAATAAAGTGTTTGGAAAAGCAGATCTAGACCTCCGTCACACCATAATCAAGGTGTTTATCACAGTATTAAAACATACCTAGCCCTGTGCGGCTTTGGTTTTCATAAGGACTTGGGTCATTGTCCTAAGTGCTGGAGAGAAGCATTTCTCACATTGTCATGCATGAAATTTACTTTGGCAGGGCAAACCAAATCAGCAGAAATATTAATTTCCCTGCTTCCAAAGGCATAGCAGCCGAGCTAGATGGAAAGTTGAGATCATCGCTATGGGTAAGAAAGCCTCGGTGGTAGCCCATCTCCAGCCCGCTCCCTCCACCTCCTGCAGCATCTAGCCTGCCTTCCTTTCCCCACTTCCACATGCCTCCCACTTTGGATGGCAGAGTCCAGAAATGGCAGGTTGGTAACTCAGAGGCACGTGTGGATGTTCTGCAAGATGTAGCTGCAAAAATCAGCCGAGATGGCTTACGGCCCAGAGCTGTTTTCTCCTGAGCTGAAGCACAGAGAAATCCAACAGCCCTCCTCGTGGCTGAGAACTTTGGTATGAGAAAAAGAATTGGAAAAGCTGCCATAAAAAAGTATGTGTCAGCTTTCCCAGAGCTGATGGGAACTTCACACAAGTGGGAGTGAGTCAAACTTTACAACAGGGTGTAGCGAAAGCAACCCCAAGGACAGTGGCTCATTCTATATAGGTGCATGGCCAGTGCCCTCCTGGATGAGGAGTTCTAGGTGGAACCTGCTCTGGTTGGACCTGCTCTGACAGGAGGTTGGACTACATGATCTCCGGAGGTCCCTTCCAACCCTACATGAATCTGTGATTCTGTGAGTTAAACTTGGTGGGTCACCAGCACCCACCAGCTGCACCGAGGCCATGGGGCACAAACAGCTGGTGATAGTTGGTGTTCCTGGAAGGCTTTGGGTGAAGCTGGGAGAAGAAAAGAGGCTCTGAACTTGCAACTAAAGTCAGGGTAACTCAGGAGGCCACGGCTGTATCAGCTCACAGAATCACAGAATGATATGGGGTTGGAAAGGGACCTCTGGAGATCATCCAGTACAACCCCCTGCCAGAGCAGGTCTCACAGGAACATGTCCAGGTGGGGTTGGAATGTCTCCAGAGAAGGAGAGACGACTCTACCGCCTCTTTGGGCAACCTCTTCCAGGGCTCTGCCGCCCTCACAGGAAAGAAGTTCCTCCTCATGTTGTGATGGAACTTCTTATATTCAAGTTTGTGCCCATTTCCTCTTGTCCTGTCACTGGGCACCACTGAAAAAAGACTGACCCCATCCTCTCGACACCCACCCTTGAAGTATTTATAGGTGTTGATCAGATCCCCCCTCAGCCTTCTCCAGAATAAACAGACCCAAGTCCCTCAGCCTCTCCTAATCAGAGACATGTTACAGGACTCTCATATTCTTTGTAGCCCCCTGCTGTTCCCTGTTCAGCATTTCCTTGTCTTTCTTTAATTGGGGAGCCCAGGTCTGGACCCAGTGCTCCAGATAGGGCCTCCCCAGGGCAGAGTAGTGGGGTGGGATGACCTTTCTTCACCTGATGGTCACCAGGATACCATTGGCCTTGGTCACAAGGCCACATTTCTGGCTCATGGTCATCCTGTTGTCCACCAGGTCTTTCTCCTCAGAGGTGTTACTCTCTCATGTAAGCACCACCTGCTTGTGGTTGCAGGCTTACTCGCAGCTGACACATTAAGGAATTTTTTGACACATTTTTCCTCCTGCGTGTTTCTGATGTGTCAAAAAATATTGGATGATAGCATGAGACATCAAGCACAGAGACCTGCAAACGAGCATAGTAGAGCAGAGGTTGGGATAGGACGACCATCTAACTTGTATAACTGATCTGTAGCAAGTAGAGACAGCTCCTCTAGATACCCGTCTGAGAAATGCCCCAAAATGCCAAATTTCCACGGTCCCACTGGACACTTTTGCAATACCAACAGAAAACAAGGTATGATGATCTGAATGCATTATAAAATTATTCCTATCCCCCAAAGAAAGACAAGAAAAAGCACCCAAAAGTTCAGTATTGTTCCCCTGGTTCTGTGTAACAGAAATTGCCCCAGATGGTCTTTGTATTAGAAGCCACAATTAAAATTAACGTGGAAAAGAAATTGCTGGTTGTCATGCCCGGCAAAGACGGGCAACTGTTAAAGATAATACTTGTATCAAACCCCAACCATGTGGTCATAAAATTTTTTTTCGGTCTATGACGAGTAGATTTAACTAGACTTCAGCTAATTTGACAGCACGCATCATGCATAGCCTGCAAGGAGCTTAAAAGAGTTCAGACGCAAAAACAAAATTATATTGGCATCTGTATCTGGATCAATTACCTTATCAATAGTTAGTATTAGCCACGGTGCTTCTAATGCATAAAATCCTGTATTAGTACCAAGAAATATCATCTTCTTGTGGCTGAGTCTGTACTGCCGCTGAGGTGCGATGTGGATGCTGGACCAGATTTATTCCTGGAATCAAGATATATTAATGAGAATTTTGTTCATTTACAGCAGAGAGTATTCTGTCTCACTGAAATATATACACGAAACAGAAACAGCATGGGCAATTAACCAAGACTAGAGAGTCAAGAGGGAAAAGGTGTTTGGTTTTTTTGGGGGGGAAGAAATCTGGTTGCTTTTCTAAAACAATCTTTTACTGAAGAAGGAGCTATTATATTCACAAATATCATAAGTAAATGAAAGTCTATAACCTCTCATGATTTAAGAATTCAAAGTACTCAATGGAACAAATTTAGAGATCCTAAAATCGGCTTCATATTAATACCACTCATTTGGAGGGACAAGCTAAAATCTGCAATTTGGGAATAATTGGCATCCCTGGACCCTGTTAAGCTCCTGATTTAAATACCAGTGAGTTCCAAAACTTGCAGTGTGAAATCATCATTTTTTTCCCCTAGGTTTTACATTTACTGAGCATCAATTCACTGAATGTCTTGTTATTTTTTCTACTACAAGAAAGCATTGAGGATTTACAATTTTGGGCCTGTTTGAATTTTATGCAGTTGCAGCATCTCCTTCTTACTCATGTTCTTTGTAAACTAGTGTTTTTCAATTACCCTTTCTATGGAAGTTTTCCCATGCCTCTAACCAATTGTTTTTCCATCCTGCTCCATAGACACTATATTACTCTGCATCATGGCAGCAAACAGCTGCCTATTTAGGGCTGAAAGAGCTTTGCTCTTCTGTAGCTGAATTATTCGAGGGCTCAGAAATGCACACATTTATTTATGCAATTTGCAGATCTGTTGTGAATCACTGAGATATTGGACGGTGATGGGGGTTCAAACGTACTGGAGGCAGGGGTCATAGGATCTTGCTTCTCTCTGATTTATCTTTTTTTCCCTTTTCCCTAGTTAAGGAGCCTTCCCAAAATATCACTAATTCAGCATATACTCTAGGTAATCTTTGCCTGGGAGTGCAGATAGGAAGGAAAAGGAAACTGTTGAGATGCTGGGCCTCCAAATCAAATTTGCAGTCCTCTTGTGCTTCACAGAGAGGACCAGGCATTGAGGTGGCACAGGCTGGTTGCTCTTCCAGACCCGGTGAGATGCCACAGTCACCTCTCAGCCCCCTTGTCTCCCGGGCAAATCAAAAAGAGGCGATCTGCTCACACCCTCAGTTTCCCCAAATCTAGGGAATTTAGATGGCTGAGCCGAGTGGCAACCTTGCAACTCAATGAAGCATCTTGCACTCCATAAAATGAAGTCAGTCTGGCAAGTGAAAAAAAAGACTAAGTCCTCTAAGTCCTTACCTCTTTTTTCCTTCTTAGAGAAAAAATTTCTCATCGCTCCAGTTTTGAGATTACTTAACTGCGATGTGAGATCTCTGCTCAAGTTTTAACAAAGGGCATTCCATAATAGCCAGCCTTTCTTGCTGGCTCTTGAAGGGGAACTGTTCATTGATTTATTTTTTTTCTCTGAATAGCTGAAGGAAGAGTGGTGAGTTTTGTTTTTTTTCCCCAGAGCAAAAGATTAGTTTAGATAATCTGGTGAGGTAAGAGAGTGTCTGGGGGACAATCGCAGGCAGTAGCATCTCTAGGACATTTTAGCCCATGGGTAAATTAACAGAGAAATTGGAGGACATAATTCTTTGTATGCATGAACACGCGTGTTGTGCAGGGAAGGTCTAAGAGAACAACAAAGTTATAACATGGCTGTTCTAGATTACTAATAAGCATGGTAATGGGAGCAAGGTGAGGACAATTTCTTCTACACATCTCTTTTCACGCTCAGCCCAGGTTGCTGCATGCCTGTCTCCGTGAACTTGGAGATTGCTGGCAAAATTCCCATTGAGGGCTACAGCGTAGGAGCACAAATCAGGAAGGCACCTTAAATATCATCCAGTTCCAACTCCCTGCCCTGGCCAGGGACACCTCCCACCAGACCACGTTGCTCAAAGCCCCATCCAACCTCGCCTTGAAACCCTCCAGGGATGGGGCAGCCACAGCTTCTCTGGGCAACTTGTTTCAGTGTCTCACCACCCTCAAAGTAAAGAATTTCTTTTTTGTATGTAATCTAAATCTCCCCTCTTCCAGTTTAATATCATTACCCCTCGTCCTGTTGCTCCATTCCCTGATAAAGTGTCCCTCCCATCTCTCCTGGAGTCCCTTTAGAGACTAGAAGTGGCTCTAAGGTCTCTCCGGAGACTTCTCCATGCTGATCAACCCCAGCTCCCTCAGTCTGTCTTCATAGAAGAGATTCTCCAGCCCTCTGATAATCTTCATGGCCCAAATCGAAACCAGTGACATGAACTTGTTACCTGGTACTACAAGTTTGAAGGAGTTTTAATGTAGCTAACTTAGTTGCCCAAGGCAAGTCGACCTCCCTTAAGTTATGACACTCCTGTCACTGTTAAGAAAGAATGACAAAGAAAAATTTTAACAAAGTTTATAAATTCCCTCTCGGTTTCTCCCACCACCCTAAGGCCTCTCTGATCATAGGGTTTTTTTTCACTCCGATCTTAAGTGGTTTTTGTACTGAAGCAGGGATATTTGCTTTTGCTTTTTATGGCCAGGGTTTTTCTGACACTCTTGTCAAAAATCTTATGGTGTGTTTCTCGGGCCAGGAACAGGTTTGCTGTCATGGTTTCCTCTGTCAGAGGAGGTGTGCTTCAGGAAGACTGTATGGACATGCACTATGACTCCAGAGATGTGGTTCCTCCAGATATTTAGCTGCAGTTTTGCCTGGCTCTGTGATGTTCACCAGATTATTTCATCTTCCATCCTCTGTTTTTTGAAGTTAGACTGCAAGCCATCTAGGTCGAGACCTGACATTTTCTTTTCTTGCACAGGATATCTTGAGTGCCCTCAGGAAAAATGATAATCAAGAAGAAAACAACTAGGTGGTGAAATTGTAAGAAGTAGTCCTGGATATAGTCAATTCTTTTATATGGAGTAGCTGGGCTTCACTTCAGTGTTGATCACTTTCACCCCTGGGGCTTAGAAATTTTTTTTCCCTTCCTGTGAGAGTTAATTTTAACCTGTCCCCCTTCACATGGAAAGCTGATATGGCTCCAGGCTTTGACCTGTGTCCTTCTCCAGCTGTGCCCAGGCATGACAGACAATTCTCTCCCCTTAGCTCCAGATGAAAACCTTTCCCATTCTTTTCTTCCAGCATCTGCTGCCTATTTTGATCAAACTGAGCCTGCCTCTTCCTTTTCCTTTAATTGTGTTGAAGAAATTAAAAGCATTTGGCTGGGAAATGTTTCCTCAGAAAGGTAAAAAAATATATTCCATAAGTAATACTGAGCTTTCAGCTTCCTGCACAAGGCAGGACAAGATCCTTTCCTCTTCTCCCATCTGTCCCTTTAAACATGATCTTAGAGTGAAACAGAGCAAATGGTTAACAAAAAATGGGAGCATTCTCTCCAAATAATTTGAGAAATGATTTTTTTATACAGCCATGGGACATGACTAGAACTGACAAATTCTCTTCTCCTCCACAATTCACGCCTTCAAATAAATTTTATTTTACAATTTTCCACAGCAACAGGCTAGTGCCTGGGAAGGTAATTAAAGTTGTCTCTTCTGGAGATTTTCATGTTTCTTCACTGTCATTGGAACTGTGACTACCTGAATATCAAGAAAGGATGTCTTGATTTCTTGTGGTTTTTTTTCCCAATGTTGGCTTTTTTAAACTTGATTTGTTTTGAGATTATTTTGCTGGTGTACTTAGACCATAACGGTGCTATTGTGGGCCTGGATGACTAATTAGCTAGAAATAGAAGATGGTTTTGCCATCAAGGTCATTGGCTTCACTCCAGTCCAGGTTCCACATTTTCCTTCTTTGCTCCAAGGGACTTCACAGGATTGTTTTCCTTGGTGGGGAGACCTTGGGAGGTCATCTGAGCTGAAATCCCATGAAGGTAAAGCTGTCTTCACAGTCAGATCAGGCCGCTCAGGTCTGTGTCCACCAGAACTTTCAGTATCTCCAAAGGTGCAGAACTGCAACCTCCCTGGGCACCTCTTCCAGTGTGTGACCACTTTCACAGGGAAGAATATTTTTCATGCAGCCAATATGTCACTTTTTGCAACTTGTCTTCATTACCTCTTGTCCTCTTCACACATGACTTGCTCTGGAAGCTCAGCTAGCAAACCATCTCAGGAGAAGGATGCATGATGTGAATCTGTCTGTTTTCCTGACAGGCAGTGGGATCTGCTGTGAAATCAGTTTTCCAGGTGCAAACAGAAGAGTGTGACCAGACTCACTGACATGGAAACTTGCCGAAGAAGATCAACAAAGAGGAAAGGCTAACCTGCCTGTCAACACACAGTTGTAGCACCAGAGCAGGATGGCTTAGGATGAGAAGAAGAATGCAATTACACAGCCAGAACGAGCATTGGGCAGCTTGAGAAAGTCCAGATGGTGGATGTTGTTGTTTTCAGCTGCTCAAGTTGTTACCTTCATGGTCACTGCCATGGTAGGCAAGGCTGGCACAAGGGGAGGAAGAGAATATTCTCCTGCCCC
Organism: Scolopax mira; assembly: GCA_004320125.1. Lineage (NCBI taxonomy): Eukaryota > Metazoa > Chordata > Aves > Charadriiformes > Scolopacidae > Scolopax > Scolopax mira. Next base: position 15,424 of record BJBW01008562.1, on the reverse strand, counting down.
AGCTGACAACCATATCCCCCAGGGGGCAGGCAGAGGCACTTCCACCAAGAACACATCATCCAAGGCAAAGTCCCTGAGGGCTTTTCCAACCCCTTCGTGACGCACTGGACCTGCTAGATGTGCTTGATGAGGTGTGCCCTACCCAAAACCATAAAGGAAGCAACAGTGGTTTATGAAAGATTGGAGGTAGAGGTAAAGCATATGGCTCTGTCTCTGCTGCCCCATGTTTCTCTGCTCTCAGAGACAAGGCTTATCAAAGGGAGGTCAATCACTTGCCTTTCCTATTTTCATGTAGCCTTCGGGCTATATTTTGCCTTGTGTTCAGAGATATAAGGTAGGAAGCAACTCGCTTGCGCAGTCCACTTCCCCTGATGCCTGTGAGGATTTCCTGCTGGCTTGGCTGCCCTTTCCCTGTTTTGTTTGTACTATATTTACCCGCGTTTTCAGAGTGTAGGGTTATCTCAGGCAGAAGGAGACATCTCCTCCTCTTGTAGGTACCATTTGGGAAGGCTGTTGTGAGTTTTCATCAGGGGTCATAAAGTACTCTAAAGCTGGACGGCACTGGACACGGATTATCAGTTAATGCTACCCCTGGATCTTCCCCTGCCTTCTGCCCACACAGACTGTAGAAATTGTATTTCCATTTGTTTGGCTTTGTGGAAAACCTCTCAGATTCCCTTTCCCGTGCTGAGTTAACAGCAGCTCCCCAGTTAGCCTGTAGCCACATCTGACCTCCATAAGCTGGCCAATAAAAGAGGCTTTTGATTCATGGTCACTCCCAGAACTGTTGCAAACCTTTGTGATTTCCAAGCATCTTTTTAGCAAATCCAAAAGAGTCTCTCCACAAATACTGCTTCTCGTACATAGAGATGTTATGGCAACATCCATGAAGACTGTATCTGACATTTTCCAGATCAGGAAGTAGACCGATGGCCAATTTGGCTTCTCTCTCATTCCTCTACAATTTGCAGGCAAAGGAGAGAGAGTGGACCGAAGGCCTTGAGAGGCTGTTTGCTCATCATGAGATGTGTTTGCTCTCCATTAGCTATCAACTATCCCAGCACGACTATTCAGGTCAAAAAAAAAATTACTACGCTAAGTGGAGAAACTCCAGGTTTGCAGTGAGCTGTGGATCAACAAACTCTCAAAACCAGAGTGCCCTGCTTTGGAAGAGCAGCACCGAAGCCTGGTACTGGACAGGGGGAAGAAGCTGCAGAAGTCTTTTGGTGCCAAGAGTCCATTCTGGTGGTGAAAGATGGACCCAGCCATCTCCATGTGAGTTAGGAGCACCACATATCTCTCGCGCCAACCTCAGGCTCTTGCCTGGGCCAGCTGACAGAAAGGCTGAGAAATCCCTGTGCTCAGCCAAGCTGCTATCACAAACCCCACACAACGCGGGACCAAACACTGCTCCTGAATCTGCTCTGTCCTTCTACGGCAGCGAGAGCTTATGTACTGCCATTCTTCTACATTTGCACTCTTTTCTCCTTTGAGACTGATATCCCCCATCCATGTTTCTGCCCCACAAGCCAGCATTTCCCACAGCTTCTGCACCTCCAAGGATGTTGGTGTTGGAAGCCCAAACCTTCTGCTGCGATAAAGCCAGTCCAGTACAAGCTGGGAGAGCTGAGGGCCGTGCTTGTTCATTCTGGGGCAGGATGGAGAGAAAAGTTGGTGGTGACCAAAGTCAAGCTTTCCATTGTCAATCTACATGGAAAATATTTAAAATATAAAGAAAGGAAATCCAAAACTACGAACCAGACTGGAAGGAAGCAACGTGGCCAGCAAGTGGGATTTTGGTTTTTTTTTTAGAAATTGAAATATGCACAAATTTAAGAAGGCTGTTCTCTAATATATACATTTTCATTTTTACTTTAACTATAGCTGACAAGCCCTTGTGTGTGACTTGTTACATTTTCTTGCTCTTATTTTTCTGATGTACAATGCCGCTTCCAAACGCTGATGCCAAGAAAAAAAGGTATTTTGTTTGGTTTGTACTTATGTACTTGGTACCTCCCAGTTTCTTCCATATTTTAAGAAAAAAATATTTTGTTTGAACTTCAACACTAGGAAAAACTCTAAGTTACGCAGTAGAAGAGGTTGTCTCTTCACTGCGTTTATAAGCAGAGGATGGTTCTGTAATGTGTAAGCGAAAGCCTCAGCCTTTCTTAATCATCTTTACCTATCATTTTTAAATATGTTCCAAAAATTAGCCTTAAAAAATGGAAACATAGAATCTTAGAATCATAGAATGGCTAGACTTGGAAGGGACCTTAAATACCATCCAGTTCCAACCCACCTGCTGTGGGTAGGGACACCTCCCATCAGACCATCAGACCTCCAGCTCTTCTGCAGGCTCCCTTCAGATATTGATAGGCTGTTCTCTTGGTGGGGAATATGCATGCAGAATCTGTGGCTCAAGGACAAGTTTTACCCAGGGGATTCCTTGCTCCATCCCAACTATGAGAAAGCTGAAAGCTGCACCCTTACCTTTTTTGCATTTCTCTAGCCAGCTCGGATGCTGCCCCATGGCTGCACGTGGCTAAGATGTCCTCAAGCCTTAGCCCTTGGCATTTGCCTCCCATGCCCTCCAAAACGTCAGCCCCTACTCTTGCAGTGTGTGCCTCTCAGTGAAAGCAAAGAAGGTCCTTGGGTTGGGATTTTTCCCCAGTACTGAATTTGCCTCGGACATGTCTTCTCACTTGCTGCCCTTTGGATAGGCCACCCTAAATCAGCTTCTCCAGAGAGAACCTCTGCCCATCACAAATATATTCAACTTCACTCGCAAGAGAGCGAGGTGGTTGTGGCCAACCAGGGGATCACAGGCAGCTGGTTCCACAGCAGAGCTGAACACAGCTCCTCCTTGCCAGCTGAGCCACTCTTCCCACTACCCGAGGAGGACCTTCCCGAAATTCTTCCCATTCGCCACTGCCCGTTGGTTCTTCAAAGAGAGGAGCCCTCCTCCAGGATGCCACGTGGGGGCTGTACCAGCCCCAACGACGCCGGGAGCTCTGAGGGGAGCTAATTATGCTCTTATGTATTTAGATAAATGTAGAGTAGGTGATGACTAGCTTTTTCTGTCTGCAGGGCTCAGCAAGCTGCTGCTGACTGAACAGGCAGAGTCTCTCACTCCTGATTTAAGTGAAGGCCTGAAGGGAAAAATGTATTTCCTTTACTCTTCCTCCAAGAACACCGTGCCAAGTAGACTGTGATTTGGCCTTGATTTTCTGTGGGACGTTTGTTCACAGGACCTGGATGTGCCTACCAATAAATAGAGCTTGCTCATCACCCGGTCGACCTTAGGATTTTGCTTTACAATTCCCTCATGATTAGATATTTTGACCTATTACTTGTAGAAAGCGCTGTTGTGTTTTGACAAATTGTTTGTCTAATCAGATCCAAAGTTTTTTGCAGCAACAGGAGCAGAAATTCTGATTCATATGTTCAGACCTTAAATGTTAAAGCCATTCATGCTCGTGGTTCTGCACACAGAACAGATATGCCTCGAGCCATGGAAAGGGACAGGGCTTTGAATCATCATGTCAGCACAGAAGTCCATGGGAAGCACCATGTGGCCTGATCTGATCCCTATTTGCATCTTTCTGGCCTAAGCTCCAGACCACACTGGATCCCCTCCAGGGAAATGGTTTGAATTTATCCAATCATGACAGCTTTTCAGGAAGGGATGTACAACATGAATTTGTTCCTTAGAGCATTCCTAAGCCACCTCATTTATTTTTTTTCCAGCAAGAAGAAGGAAAGGGAGAGATGTTTCTCTCTGTGAGTAAATTTAGAGGTGGCAAAGAGCTTCTCCATGATACATTATGAGACCTTCTGTGAAAAGCACTTTAGAATAGGATTCTTTGCTCACTGAGCTCCTGCAGTGTTTTTTGGTACGAGGCTCTAAAGAAGCAAACATCATAGTGTCTCAGCGTAAGCATAACAACAGCTTCAACTGACCAAAGGAAATAGTTCTCTTTGAGTTTTTTCCTGCAAACACAGACGAGTTTGAGATTTCTCTGAAAAATAAGCTCTTGGAAGTAAATTCGTTTTTGCCTGGGCTTCAGGCAAAGACACTATACATGTATATATATACATGTATAGTGGAATGATAGGACGGGGGGGTAACAGTTTTAAACTAAAAGACCGTGGATTCAGACTAGAAATAAGGAAGAAATTCTTTACAGTGATCGTCGTGAAACACTGGCACTGGTTGCCCAGAGAGTTGGGAGATGCCCCATCCCTGGAAAAATTCAAGATCAGGTTGGATAAGGCTCTAAGCAACTTGATTTAGTTGAAGGGGTCCCTCACCATGGCAGGAGGGTTGCACTAGATGACCTTTAATGATCCATTCCAACCCAAACTATTCTATGATAATATGAAAGCTGAGAACGTTCGTGTGTACATCACCTTCCTGCAGTGGTACATGTACACCAGCAGAAGCCCTGAATGTCTCCCAGCCACTTCATCTGGCTTTGCATCCCATCCCTGAACTTCTAGGCCCTGTTGCACTGGGAGAGAGCCCATCTGCATGCGGCCCTGGCTTCTGAAGTAGTTCAGAAGGGTCTTTACAAGCAGGGCTTCTTTGCAAAACACACAGAAGTACTCTGCAGAAGCAATATTAGCTAGAAAGAGAGAAAGGAAAGCTACTGACAACCTGCTGCAGATGAGATGGCATAGAATACAGGGAATACTCTCATGGTTCATAACCCACACAGTAAGCTGTTAATACCTCAGCTGTTACACTGGCATGACTAAGAATCACTTTGCCTCCTACGGCAGGCAATTATGTATTAGCAAAGGAAACACACAGGTAATGTTATTATGCAGTAAAGTAATTGAATAGAGCTCTTCAGAGCAGAGTCTCCTGGCACACAGACTCCTGCTCCCGGCTGCCACCCCCTCTGGAGCAGCGGGTACACGAGGACTCTGATGCCCCTCAGGAATTGCCTTCCACTCCCCTCCAGAGAGAAACCCAAGGAGACAAGTACCCCCCCTCCCCCCCGAGACCCATTCCCTCCAGAGGGCAGGGAGATTTTGGCAGATCATGACAGCTCTTCCAGGTCCACTTTGGCAAATGCACAGATGGTCCTGACACAGCAGTGTGACCAGGGGCTGGCTTTGCAGCCCATCCATCCCTGAGGAAGAGCCAGCCACTGAGAATGATTCATCTACTGCCAGTCCTTGCTAATGACAGAAATACTAGCCATCTCTGTCAGTGAATCAATTACCACCTTTAGGATCACAGTTCTGAATGCTATTGGGCTGGCATGGTCTTTACTTGAACATCTTTTGTGATGTACCTTTCCCTTACGGCTTCAGAATCATGCAAAAAGAATGTAAAAACCCTTCCATCTTCTCCCTGGCTTGATCCCTGGGATAAAAGCTGCCAATGGCTCCCTCCAGCAAATATCTCCATGTGTGCCTGCAACAAGCTTCCAAAACGGGGCTACCTCCAGCAGCTTCTCCTCGTACGACTTGTTCTCCAGACCCGTCACCAGCTTGGTGTCTCTGCTCTGGACACAATCCAGCACATGTCACTCTGGTGCTTACTGCATCAGGAGGACACTCACCTTTCACTCCAAACACATTCCTGCCCAAAGACAAACAGAACAAGGCCAAGCAAAGCCAGCATCCTCCTCAGAACTTACCCAGGACCTCATGCCGCAAAGGGAATTAACTTGCAGGATCAGAGACAAGATGCCAAGTGTGAATTCTTCACACATTGGTGACTTGGTCTTCAACGGAACCTGCCAACAAGTAGCCTAAAAAAAAGCAAAATGGTTAGGATGCCTCAGAGGGAAAAGCAGATCACAGCTTAGCACAAAGCTGCTCTTGTTGGCAAGGCATAATTGCTGTGAAATAAAATGCAAGATAAAAAAACCCAAAAAACAATAAACAAAAAGTTAAATTTAACTGTTCTTTTGGGTGCAGCCTCTAATGGAGACTGAACACTTTCTATTTTGAGATGAATTTTTCTTATGTGTGAAGCATGACAGATTGAATTGCTGCCCGGCATTTTATGATGTTTATTTACTACTAGGCAAAAATCACGGGAAGACAAGGTATTCATACTAGAGATCTGCTTACCCCTTCCCATCCTCTCACTCACTCCACAGGGCAGCGACATGCTATTAATTTCATTACATGAGAAGAGTTTGCAGGGCCCCTCATGAAGGGGCTCGGGTTGGGAAACAGCCTGTATGGTGTGATTTGAGAGGTAAGGCCAGGGTGCTGATGCTTTGGGGCTGGATCTCACCTTCTCTCATGATCAGACTAGATCCCGTCTACTGGGAGGCTGTTACTCTGCATAACCAGCACTCCCCATCTGGAGAGCCCCCCAGGCATTTTGGATGCATCCTCCATCCCACACCCTGCGTACGGATTTACATCTGTATACCAACCCACAGCTCCCAAAAAGAGGAACCATTCTTATTAAAAACATATTTGTTACTTTTAAGGTGTCCTCAAGCAGTACTGTTATTAGCCTGTGATATTGCTGTTTTCTCGCCATTGCCTGAAGTGCTCTTTCAGAGCTCTGAAAAGAACACTTCTTTCGTTGTCAATTTTCTCTTTTGACTTCACTGAACACGTAAGGTTTAGTAGTGTTTCTGTTCAGCCCTGCATTATTTTTGAAGAGGTGAGCACTGCAACAGGATCAGCACGCATGGAGGCTCTCAAGTGATGCTCTGTGCAGAGTTTTGTTCCAGGCTGTACGCAAACAAGATCCTTAGCCTGCAAAGAAGGGATAGCGTTTTTCCAGCCCCATTTCCAGCTGCTGTAATAACAGGAAGGTCACAAAATCACAGAATCACAGAATAATAGGGAGTTAGAAGGATCCTCTGGAGATCATCTAGTACAACCTCCCTGACAAAGCAGGACCACCCAGAGCAGGTAGCACAGGAACGTGTCCAGGCAGGATTTGAATATCTCTAGATATGGATGCTCCAAGAAGGTCCTGAAGAGTGACTCCTGGCAAGGCAGGACAACCAGTCTATGCTTTAATCCAGTGGTGAATACAGGACCTGCCACATGGATGTAACCAGCTGGCAGAGTGACAACCCCAGCCTCTGCTTCAACAGAGATGGGAGCAGCAACCAGGACTCTGCATCCTGCAGCGGAGACGGAAAACAGCAGCCAAGGAAAACTGTAGGAACCTTTCTTTATATTTTAAAAAATAAATGCATTATTAATACCTGCTTCTTTGGGCTCTTCTGAGAACAGTTCCCGTCTTATAGGGATAATGAAATTTTGTCAGTCAGAGTATGTGCATGTCTCGGGGAAACGAATGCATTACCGGCTTAACTGTGTTTGCTTGGGTTCTCAGGTTTACAGGCTAAGATCTGTCATTTCATTCCAACTTTGTCTGTTACAGGAGTCAAGTGGTCATGCTTTTAGATGAAGGCAACAAAACAAAGCTAGCTTTTTCCCTCAGCTGTCCTTCAGACCCTGATCCCCCTAGCAGATATCAGATCTCAGTTTGCACTCAGTCCATCCTACGCCAAAAGAAATATACTTAAAAATATTATCCATATACTGATCCATAAAGAGTAAAGGTCTTAATTCTGGCTCATCTGTAACTGAGATAAAAACATGGGGCTGTTTGTATACTTCTGTAGAATTTATAATTGGTTTGGGTGTTTGGGGGAGGGGGTTGTGTTATATGTTTTATCATTCCCTTATTTAATTATATATAGTCTTGAAAAAACTCTACACTTGATCCTTTGCGAAAAACCCTTCTTTATTTTCAGCTCTAGTGGATAAATTGTATTTCTTCACTATTAAGTTAAAAGGAAAACCCAGAAGAATGCATCAAAGGAAAGTCTAAGGTGAGCAATGAAAAGTAGTGATATTTTCATATCACATTTATAAGTGATTAGTGATATTTTTAAAGGAAAATATCACCACTTCACATAAGTGGATTTGGGACACTTGGTCACTTTCATTTACGCAAAGGTTAGGAATGTGAAGTAGGTACTTATGTTAAAACATCTTGGCCAGCATGCGCTGGGAATATTCACAGCTCTTTCAAAAGCCACGTTATCCCAGTATGATGGCGGAGCACCAGGGGATAATTTCGGTTGGAAGTGCCCTCTGAGGATCCTTTAGTTCATGTTCAAAGCAGGGCCAGCTTAGCTCAGGTTATTTGACTGAATATTTCTAAGGATGGAGATTTGACAGTTATTCAACAGGGTAACCTTGTCCAGTCTTGCACTACTTTTCACTCTCATGAAAACACAAGTAGTTATGTATTTATCTCAAAAATTCAGCTCTTATGCTCTAAATCTAAGTCCAGTGTTTAAAATCAAGCCTTCTGCTCCCTTATCTAGGTCTCAGTATGTTGCAATCCCAGGAGACTCTCCTTTAAATAGATATAATAAATATATAGATGAGGAAATATCTCAGGCTGGTAGAGAGGAGGAAATCTCTGTGCATAGGTGACATCTCACTGCGTGAGACCCCACCACTGTGTCCAGCTCTGGAGTCCTCAAAACCTGTTGGAACGGGGCCAGCGGAGGGCCATGAAGATGTTCAGACGGGATGGAGCACCTCTGCTGTGAGGACAGGCCAAGAGAGATGAGGTTGTTCACTCTTGAGAAGGGAAGGCTCCAGGGAGACCTCATAGCAGCCTTCCAATACCTGAAGGGAGTTTCCAGGAGAACTGGGGAGGGACTCGGTTTCAGGAAGTGTAGTGAAAAGACTAGGGGGAACGGCTATAAATTCAAAGAGGGTAGACTTAGAAGAACTTCTTTCCTGTGAAAGTGGTGAGAGCCTCGCCCGGTTGCCCAGAGAAGCAGTGGCTGCCCCATCCCTGGAGGGGATCAAGGCCAGGCTGGAGAGGTCTTTGAGAAAAATGGTTTTTTTAGACTAGAGAAGAGAAGGCTGAGGGGGATCTGATCAATGCTTATGGTGGGGTGGGTGTAAGGAGAATGTGGCCAGTCTTTTTTCAGTAGTGCCCAGGGACAGGACAAGATAATCTCCAGATGTCCCTTCCAACCCCATGTCATTCTGTGATTCTGGTCTGGTGGGAGGTGTCTCTGCCTGTCTTTGAGGTCCTTTCCAACTCTATCTTTTCTATGAATCTATGATCTCAAGAAGTGTTTGGGGTGGGTTGTCTGTGTTTGGTTTCCTCGTTCCCTGTGCACCTCAGGAGCTGATGTAGTGGATCCAGGAGCAGGGACTATGCGTTTCCCACCAGCAGGAGGACCCCTGTATGGCAGATTCAAGCAGCAGATTTCTGGGGGTTTGAAATTCCCCGTGACCCTTCCTGCATCTCAGTTGTCCTGCTCTCTCACTAGATCCTGGAAAGCATCTAATTAGCACTATTACAGTTTAAGCAGCAGGAAAGTGGGGCGTTGCTGAGAGATCAGTATAAGCCTGCCTTGATGGCACCTACAGGCAGCCCAGCACATATCCCAAGAAAATAGGAAGGAATTTTTCTGCTGGATGAAGGCGGTGCCTATTACCGCAGTAATAGGCAGTATGTCCAGCACACTGCAGGTGTCTGACATACTGAAGAAACAAAAAAGTGTTGTTAAAAATACTGCACTCTCCTGGGTGTTCTTCATCTGCCCAGGCAGAAGGCCTCCAACTAAGCAATCAAGAAAATTCCCAGTAAATTTAGTGTGCTCTGCATATTTCTCTATTTATAGACAAATAAATCTAAGTCTGAGGTCTGAAAGGTATGAGGAAGGAAATTCCTCCGAGATCAACACCCACTGCACTGAGCTCAGCAGCTGCCATCCCTCGTGCCTCCTGACTGTGCTGTCATGAGCAAAGGTTACTGATGAGCGAGCCAAAATTGTGGGGCGGCAAGAGGAAGAAGAAGGCCATGTCGTTTAGTTTGTCTGTGAAAGACAGAGATGCTGTGGTTATTTTTTCTACGCATCTTTCCCACGAACAAAGCAAGATCTGGACTCAAGCCCTGACTCCTTTTCCATCAGTGGGGAAGCTTAAACTTGGGAGACTTCTCTGCTGGCATTTCCCAAAAGGCCAAGACCTGGATTGAGGGTTTGAGTCTTTTCTTGCATTCTGGATAGAATAGGCAAAAGATAACTTTTCAAGCTTGAGAAGTGTCTCAGAAGTTGAGTAGAGACAGCCAGCGATAATCCTCCTCCAGCAGCGTTTTTGTGATCCTAGAGAATTACCCTCTTCCCCAAACAGCTGCCACTTAATACATCAGGAATTATTTCTTAAAAATTTAACTTAGTTAATGCAACTTTTATTTTAAATGAATGCAGGTATCCACCTGAAAATTATATTCAACATGGATCCACCATTTTATAGGCTCATTCCTCAATAAAGAAAGGAACAGAAAAAAAGCAAGCAACAGTGGTTGGTGATTCTGAGCAGTTAGAGCCTAATTTTAAAAAGCAGTGTTTATAATTATGATGCCAATCCGCACAGCTGGGGAAAGATTGCTGCCACTGCATTAATAATATCTCATTTCATACAAAGTGAAGGGAAGCGGTGAAGGCTGCTAACAATTGAGAGGCAAATACAATAAAAGCCTGTGCTCACCCCATCTTTTACGATCTCCCAATAGCATAAGTTAGGGTATATCGATCATCCCCTTTTTCTTTGCGGGACAGCCAGATGATTTACCACCAGGTGGAAACTAAAGTTTGTGTATCCTGCTTGTGCCAGAGGAGAAAATGTGGATTTCAACCCACGTTTCTAGATTCTAGATTGCCCCTTGGGATGAGCCTCTGAGAAACTTCTGTGACGTAGTGCTTCTGTCTTGCAAGACCAAAACATTTTATCCTCTTTTGGAGACGGAGGTGGGGGTAGAATGGAAAGTCTGTAGTAACATTCAGAACAATAAATGGAAGGCATCCGTGCTGTTGCCACCACAACCTCCAGCCTCTACCTCTCTACAAAGACCACAAAGATAGCATCACTACCAAAGTACTGAAGCTTTTTTGGTAGAAAAACATCTCACATGATGAATATTGTTTGCTGAGTAGTTTGTTACTGCAATCCTGAGCAGATCCATGGCACATCTTTTCTTTGGATGACGGTGGAAAGCAGAGCTGGTGGGAAGCAAGCAGAACCACCAACAGGGAAAGTTCTGCCATAGTGTTAAACATGCAAAGGCACACAGTCTGTCGACTCCTTGAATATGCTTTAATCTGCACCTAAGTGTTGGGGCAGTTTTTGCAAAGGACTCTGAGGGCAGGAGAAAATGAGACTAATTTGAAGCAGTGGGTCTAAAATGGGTGGTGCTGGTCAGAAAAAAAAATCATTGGTAAAACAGCCTGGCCAGCCTGCTAAAAAACATGTGATCAGGCTGAATTGCTTTGTGCCTTCTGGGTTGAAAAGCTTGGAGTCTATAAATATAGAGAAAAAACCAGTGTATTATTTCAAAATTGTATGATAATACTAATTATCCAAGTAGCAGAGCAATACTCCGCAGATCTTGTCTGCCTGATTCTAATCATATTACTTGCATAAGAGACTGGGCAAAAAAAGGGCAATACCCAGAATCTTGCGTGTCAGGATGCAGTCAAGTGGACATTATCCCTAGAGCCAAGCATCGTGAAGGCTAATGTTTTCATAGCTTTTGCTGAGCCTAAGGATATTTCTGCCTTGGAGAAAATGAGGCACGCCAGGTTTTGCTTGCGCTGAGATGAAGCTGCTTTGTCCTCCACCAACCCATTTTCTGAAGCAAGTCCCAGCTGAATCCAGACAGGTTTTCTCTGCCGGGGCTTGTTTCAGTCCTTTTTGGTCCTCTCCCTGCCCCAAGAGACTTCATCCCGGGAGGCATTTATTTCTTGGTGGCATAAATCTGTGTTTCTGTTGCTATAGTTTTCCTGTCACCCATTGTCCTGCTTTGGTCCGCACGCTCTCCCTACTCATTCCTTATGCCCTCTGAACTTGCACATTTCCCCCTACTGTTATATTTTGTTAACTTACTTCATCTGTGTTCCTGGCTCACTGGTCTTTGTCACCGCTGTTCCCCAAGGAGAATGCGAAGTCATCTGTTTGCTGATTGTGCCATTATGAGCTACTATGAAATTTATCACCTTTTTTAAATCCATAAAAAAAATTATTTGATCTAACAAGCTTCCAAAATCTGGATCCAGACAGAGCATTTCTCTCCTTTTCTTGCCTTTTCTCTCTTTTTCTGGGTGGCTTTTGAGGCAATGGTTGTTTAAGATTTGGTGAGAAATCTTTGTGACCAGCTGCTGCAGAACTGGACTTTTCGTGACAAGTCTGTATGGCTTTTAATAATCATGGGAAGAGCTTTTCTTCTCCACATGTATAGCAGTTACCACTTAACCCTGTCACAAGGAAAAGTGCGCTCACCTTCCCAGGCTGCCTCTTGGCACTGGGGAGCACCAGTGCTGATGGGTGGGTTCAGGAGAGCCCTGGAAAGGGTTCAACCATCGATCTATCCTGCTGCTGCCCCACAGTTTAAATATTACGGGATGCCTTGCTTGATACATGGAAATGCATTCCTGGTAAAGAGTCCGGCACACATTGCTCTTTTTCTTCGCACTGGAAAAGATGAGGGAGAGGAAGAACCCATTGCTCTTGTAACATCTGCCCCTTAATACTTCTTGCTGCTAAGGATGGCTGATTTTTAGAAGACGCTTATACCTTTGCAGATGTAGTGCATGAATGATGCAGGACAGGGGGAAAGAGAAGCGATCTGGAGAGTGGCTGAGAGTTGACACTGTGACAAAACCAAACCCTCTGCTTAAGCCTTGCAAGCACCTTGTCCATTGCCAGGGCTGAGCAAACAGCAAGATGCCAGATGGTGCTAAATTTTAAGGCTGCCCCCTCGTAACTCTGCCCCAGCTCCCGCAGATGTGTCACTGCCCACCCCTTTGCCCACCCTTAGCACAGCCAGGCTCTCATCAATCACCCAATTGCTGCTGCATCCTCCTGGGTGCAGAATGCTGCTTCAGCACATCCGCTCTGCCCAGGTATAAAAATGATGGAGGATATATCTTCATGCCCCTCCTTTCCCCTGACACGCACTTAATCCACACTCTATTGAATTAACCTTCCTGCTCGAGGTTACTAGGATTTAGAGGGTTGCTTTTTTCTTAATATGCTGGGAGGGTTGCGTGGCTCTGCAAAGAGGATAGAAAGTTGCTTGTTACTGTGGGAGAGGTTTTGCGAAATGCCCTAAAATTTTTTCTCCTCCTGTGCCTGAAGCCAAGCTCCCAGGGTCTCCTGAAGTTTTCCCAAAAGGCTCACCCCATCTGCGACTCAAAGTTGTGTTTGGATTAATCCATCCCCCATATACACATGTTGCAAAAACCTTCTCATCTTGAGCTGCCTGCGTCTCATGGAAATTAAGAAGAGTCCTGCTCGCGGCAGCTGCCGGTCTTTGATGGAGGCCTTAAAAATGCCCTTATGGAATGTGCCATGAGGAGATGGTGATGGGTCTAGAGAACAAGTCATACTAGGAGAAGCTGAGGGAACTGGGCATGTGTAGTTTGGAGTCTGAGGGGAAACCTCATTGCAACTCCCTGAAAGGAGGGTGTAGAAAGGTGTGTTTTGGCCTCTTCTCCCAAGGGAATAACGACAGGAGCAGAGGAAACGATCTGAAGTTGGGGCAGGGAAGGTTTAGATTAGATCTAAGGAAGAATGACTTTCCTGAGAGGGTGGTCAGGTACTGGAACAGCCTGCCCAGGGAGGTGGTGGGGTCACCATCCCCCCTGGAGGGATTTAAGAAAGGTGTAGTTGTGGCACTTCAGAGTAGACTCTAGTGGCTGAGACTGTAGGAGTGTTTTATGTGTTGAACTCAGTGATTTCAGAGGTCTTTTCTAACCATGATGAATCTCTGATTCTCTATCCTAACAAATACTCTGTTAGGTCTCTCTCTGGGCCAATCAGACTGTTCCTCACGCTGTCAAAAGGATCCTGCTTGTTGATGGTTCTTTTCAAGGAAGCCATATCTTGCATCCCTTCTTCATATTCCCTCGTGTGGGAAACTGGACATGAGCACCTGACAGAATAAAGAATGTCTCAATTCTGCAATAGGACCAGGATCTTGCACCTTTTGCCCCAAGCACAGGTCTGTCTGCTAGTGGGGTGAGAAGGCTCTGGCCTGAGAACTCTGCTGGGCCCCAGTGCAGAATTTCTTTCAAATTCTTCTTTCTTTCAAATTCTCCTCCCGCCTTTGCCAGCTCCCAGCAGCTCACACTCTCCAGGGCAATGAAAAGAATACACTGCTCCATACACCAAAAGTGCAAGCGGGCTTTTTCTTCCCAAGTGCAATGTAATTCCTGTAACTATTTTATTCACAGTAAATGTTTGCTGAGTCTGGAGGTTGATGTGCTTGTCGAGCACTGAGGCCCCGCCGGGTTCTCTGGCTGAAGCAGGAACAGCGTTGTTTTCCTCTGGGTCGATGGGCTTGTGCCTGGCCAACGTCACTTTGTGCCGGGCTCTTTAGGTGCCAGCCCTGCAAAGAAGAGATTTTTCTGTTTATAACCAGATAAAATAGAACAATTCCTAGAGAATTTCCTTCCTCAAATCAAATCGCATGTATGAGGCTTTTCTGCCTCCAGCAGAGCATCTCTCCTGTCAGCGCAGCCAGCATCGGGGCTGAGTGTCTTCTCTCTAGTCACCAGCAGCCCGGTCACAGCAGCTCTACATCCCCCCAGAAGAAGGGGGACATGGTCCTCTGGGAGGAAAAAAGAGCAAAAACTATGAGTCCTAAAGAGGCCAAAGGAAATGATCTGCCTTGCAGGGAATTCAAGGAAAATATGGAGGAGGCAAAGAGCAATTGTAAGTGAAGCTGCTGAATTCCTCCTGGGTGGATATACCTCCCCAGGAGAGCTGGGCCATTAAAAATGTTTTGCTCTTTTCTCCTCCAGAAGGTACCGGCTAACATTTGCCAGCAGGAAGGCAGCCTCCCAGATAACACCACAGCCTGTATTTGCAGAGAATGGAAGCCCAGCTGGGCGGCTTCGTTTTCAGCAGTTTTCTTTAGCACAAGATATTTTTTCACAACTATCATCATTGTTTAGCAAATGACAGACCTCTGGAGAGCCTCACAGACAGATTTGATTCATCCTGGGGCCAGCTCTGTCTCACAGAACCTGTGAGGGTTTCTGCTAGGGACAGAAAACCTCCGTTTTCTCCATCTGTTGAACACAGAAGGATTTCTTTTGCACTCAAGAATATAGTTGTCCAACATTTAATTGCTTTGTTTTATAAGTCTAGCGTGCTGAGGCTTTCCTTATTCCCCTGTGGTCTGCTGTCAACACCTCAGACACATTCGGCATTGCTTAGCTCTACAATTTCCAGCTTCATAGGAGTTCCTCAGGCACGCATTTGGGTCTTTTCAGCCATCTTTTCATCCACGAATCTACAAACAGTTGCAGAGGCAACACCTTTAAGTTATGTTTCTCTAATTCTTTTGCACTCAGTAAAATTTCAAAGTGTTTACTGGACTCTAATAAAG
>BJBW01008561.1:0-40273 GCA_004320125.1 Scolopax mira | reverse complement strand
CCCTCTGTAAAGCCTTCCGACCCTCAAGCAAATCAACACTCCCACCTAGTTTGGTGTCATCTCCAAACTTACTGAGGACGCATTCAATCCCCTTGTCCAGATCATCAATAAAGATATTGAATAANNTATTGAATAAGACTGGCCCCAAAACTGAGCCCTGAGGGATACCGGCCACCAACCAGATTTTACTCCATTAATCACAACTCGCTGGGCACGACCATCCAGCCAGTTTTTTATCCAGCGGAGGGTACACTTGTCTATGCCATGAAGTGTACATGTTTCACCTTCATGAGGTTTGTGCCAACCCACTTGTCCAGCCTGTTGACAGTGCTTCTCAATGGTAGCATGACCCTCTACTATATCAGCCACTCCTCCCCGCTTTGTGTCACCAGAAAACTTGCTGAGGGTACATGGTGCCCCATCATCCTGGTCATTAATGAAGATGTTAAGCAGGACTGGCTCCAGTTTTTACCCCGAGGTACATTGCTGGTTACTGGCCTCCAACCAGACTTCATGCCACTGATCACCACACTCTGGGTCCAGATGCTCAGCCAGAATTTAATCCACCTCACTGTCTGCTTGTCTGGCCCATCAACTGCTTCTCTGTGAGAATATTATAGGAGACAATGTCAAAGCTGCTGTCTCCCTCCAAGTAACCCTTTTCTCATTCCTTCACTTACCAACTTTTTCTTCTTATATCCCCTTATATGCCCCCTTATATCCAGTGTTGTGCTGTTGTACCATTTGGGTACTCTGAGCCCATTTGATTTGTTAAATTGGAGAGTCATTAAGGATGGGCTGAAAGCTGAGTTTTATCAATACAGAGGACTCTGCTGCAATTTTTTTCACTATGAGGATATACATAGAAGTTTGTAGAGTTTGATGTTCATACAAATACGTTTACCTGTGGGAGGGGAATGACTCATCCTTGGGTTTTGAAAATGGAAGTGATGACTGAATTGTTTTTTGGAGATAGGCTTTTACACCATCTGCACTGCTGTCATGTTATGTGAGCAGACCCAAAATGCAGTCGGAACAACACTATAAAATAGGCTTATGTGAGAAATTCCATTGGCCATACTGTAGGAATCTTACTAATAGCAATGAGAAATGCAATCTATATGAAAAATAAAGAAATCTGGTACTGAGGGTCTTCTACCTGTGCCTAAAAGTTAGAGTCTGGGTTTGACCCTGAAAACAGGGGCTTCATCTTCTTTCTGACTTTCTTGCTGGCATTAATTCATGTAAATGTTCAAATTTAATTCAGCCTTGAAGAATCCTTGACCTCAATTGCATCTCTGTCAATGTATTTGCTCCAAAGTCTAATCATCTGTTGCAGGGAATGGACTTTATCAGTTTTCATTCTGTCAACTTTCTGTTTTGTTAGTGTATCTTCTTGTTCTTGCATTGCAAGAGAGAGGAAACAGAAATTTACCATTTACCTTTTCTATCACACTGCTTTATTTAGTACAGTTATTTCTTGTCATCTCTTATTAATTTCCTTTCTAAAGGAAACAATTCCACTCTTTTCAATCTCCCTTTAAATGTTCTTCAGTGTTCTTAATAATTATGGCCTTCTTTCAAGCTCTCTATAATTCTGTGCAATTTTTCTCAAAAAATGGTGGCTGGTATTGTAGAACTAGCAACATAATTGCATTACTTTTGCGGTATTCTTCCCCAGCCCATTTTTTATGCAGTCTGACATCTCATTTGGTTTTTTTCCGTCACTGTGATGCATTAAGTAGAGGTTCCAGTGATCTGTCTGTAATGGTATGCAGCTCCTTTTCCTTACGTGATAAAGCAAACAGACTTCTAACTGATCTTTTGAAGCAAAAGTAGTTTTGTGGGGTTTTTTTGTACTTATGGACTTTACATTTCACGTTTCCATATAATGTCTGTTCTGCGTTCTCAAGTTTTTTCTCCTATTTTCATGTTATGAATAGTTCAAATAACTTTGTAAAATTTCAGATTTTGTGAACAGATTCTGTAGGTTGAATTCTGCCAGTTCTTTTATATCATTCTTGTTCCCTGATAATGCTTTTTTTCTTATGCATAGTTAGACTTTCAATTTTGGTTTTCTTGTGTTGGGAATGCTATATTCCTCCAGACCTACAAACTTCCTCCAATTCCTATTTTCCACAGATTCACCCACAAATAATACAACTCACAAATGGAGAAAGGAACAAAAGAAAGGAGATATATGGATTTCCAGCTCACTCCCTTGCATTACCATGGAAAGGAGATAAATTCAGGAGCTGTCTTTAAAAGACCAAATTTAAGTTTGTAAAGCTTTTTAAAGTTTTGAATTTTTACCCTTAGTGTAAATAAAAATTCTGAAAAACATTCAGATAGTGAGCAACCCCATTCAAAAACATTGCAAGCACACTGTGACATTAATAATTGCAAAGTGCAAAGTATACCTTTTTTTTTTTTTAATAGATTGCTGTTGTTCACTAGAAAAAGAAACAAGAACTGACTTGAGACTTGTGGATGGGTCCTGCTCCATACACCTAATAATATGGGGGAAGATTTATTGGGAAACTTCCCTCTCCCATGCTAATTGATCAAAATACGATGGCAATGTGGCAATGTATTACTTTGATAATAAAACTAGTCCAGTGCTGAAAATAGGGCAATGGCATTAATCCATCCATCCTCTCAGACTGAGAAGCAGGACCTGATAACAAAATGTCATGGCTGCCATGGCTCTACCATTTCTCCTAAGTTGCCTGTATAAGGATAACTCCTAAAAGACATTGTGTGACACTATGCATACATCACTGCTCATGACCATAAAACTTGAGTTCAGAAACCCTAGCCTTTATTAGTGGCCAGTATTCAATTTGTGAAGATCTATTAACGTATATTTTTAAAACAAAATAATACAGTGAAAGAAGTCAAAGGTCTTCAGTGTGTTTATCTTACATTGTCGTGTCATTTGGCTTATAAAATTTACAAAACACTTGGGTTTTAGCTATACTGGCCAACTTAACTAATCATTTTTCCTCCTTTCTGCCCCTTGCTTCTTGGAGCTCCTTCCTGAAACAGCTATAACTCTGCCAGTTATATTGGTATTGGATATTCTGATTCTGTAACTGAGGAGGAATTTGCCAGTACAAAGATATCTTATGAGTGTTCCACTTCAGATCCTCAACCTACTGATCTAACAATGAAAAGCAAGACCAAGCTATAACTCAAGTGAAAACTCATGCAGAGACCTTAAGAGGACTGTGATCTTGTTTTGGTTTCAAACTGGTGGCCTGAATAACGTGTGCTGGCAAATGGTATGGATGACACCACCTGCTGCTACTAGGAGAACTTGCAGCACAGGCATGGTTTTACACAAGCGTTCTTCATCATCATTGTCCTCCCACACTTGCTCTTAATAAGCTGACATTTTTAATGAGGATTTATTAGACAAAAATATTTACAGTACTTCAGCATACTGTTTCTCCAAGAAGCATGAGCTTGCCTACGAAATTTCAGTGCTACTCTTAGGCAAAGGCTATGATAGCAGTGTACTAACTCAAAAGAATTAATTCTAATAGAGGTCATAAATTCTTTTTAGAATAAAGAAACATTGTAAAATGCCAGAAGTCACAATCCTAATAACCTACTAACATTTCTAGGTTCTCACAGGCCTGTCTGGCATTTCCTGGATAGAGGTGTGTGACATTTGATATCCCCACCTACTTTTCTATTACTCCCTTAAGAACCTGTATTGAGTTTTTGTGGTAAGGTTTCGGTAGCAGAGGGGCTGCAGGTGTGGTTTCTGTGAGAAGATACCAAGAGCTGCTCCTGTGGTGAATGGAGCCAGTACCAGATGGCTTCAAGACACACTCACCATCAACCAAAGCCAAGCCCATCAGCAACGCTGGTGGCACCTCTGTGATATTTCAGAAAGGCTAAACAATGTTTCTTAGGAGCTGTGAGAAAAACAAGTGGGAAAAACGTGAGAGAAATGTCTCTGAAGACACCAAAGTCAGTGAAGAAGGAGGGGAAGGAGATGGAACTGGAGCAGAAATTCCTCTGCAGCCCATGGAGAAGACCATGGTAAAGCAGATTATCCCCCTAGAGGCCATTAAAGACCATGCTAGAGCAGATATCCACCCTTCAGCCCGGGGAGATAGATTTGGCCTCAAGGAAGCTACAGCCTGTAGAGATCCCACTGGAGCAGTCTGCTCTTGAAGGACTGCACCCCCTTGGAAAAGGCCCACAGTGGAGTAGTTCTTGATGAACTCTATCCCATGGGAAGGCTCCACATTGGATAAATTCGTGAAAGTCTGTACCCCATGGGAGGGACCCCACATTGGAGCAGGGAAAGACATGAAGAGGAAGGAGGGGCAGAGATGAAGTGTTGTGAACTAATCTCAACTCCTGTTCCCCATCTTCCTGTGCCAGAGGAAGGATATAGAAGAGTCAGGAGTGAAGCTGAGCCTGGGAAGAAGATGGAGCTGGAGGGAAGGTGGCTTTATTTATGCTTTTATTTCTCACTGCCCTACTCTGTTATTAATTGGAAAAAAAAATATATTATTTTCCCCAAGTCTGTTTTTCCCATGGCAGTAAAGGGTCTCCCTGTCTTCATCTTGACTCACAAGCTTTTTTGATCTATTTTCTCCTCCTATTCTGTTGAGGAGAGGAAGTGATAGAATGGCTGGATGTGGGTCTGGCAGGCAGCCAAAGTCAAACCCACCACAGAGCCTTCTCTGTAACTCCAGTAAACTTGACATCTATGAAATACATAATTTCCAATACGAAGATATGTTTTACATTATACATGGTCTCCAGTTCACTCAGTGATTATATTCAAGTGCAAAATCACTGTGCAAAGCCTCTTCCACAAATAAAGGTGCAATCTTCCATGTATTGTACTTTGCATGTGAGTACCCAATGCCTGGGGTTAGGAATCACAGGCCTTTGTGTAGAGACCTTATAAAAAGTTTCTATCAATGGATATACTGCAGGAGGTAGGAGGGCTTTATCTTTTGATATGACTGCAATGTCGGGGTTTTTTTTTTTCTTTTTTCCCCATGATCAGCCTATTTAGAAGATCCAGATGCTGAAGAGGTCAGAAAGCCAGGAATGTGAATTGAGGAAGTCAGGACAACGCAGTGTTTTAGCCCTCATTTATGTAGACAAGCTGGCAGAGTTGAAAACATACTTTCAATAACAGATAAACCTGAGCACGGAGAGTTCACCCTGCTATATGGAGCAGAAGCTCCATCTCTTCTGCCTTAAAATGGTATGAACCAGCAATTTGGGATCCAAATGTTTGGAAGCCCTAATTTCCTCCACTGCCCTTTTTGCTCATACATGTTTCTTCAAAACTCCTTGAAAGCCAAAAAATAGCCTTTCAGAATCAATTTTCCATCTGACATTAGATTAGAGCAGCTACAAAGAAGAGTGGTAAAGCAGAGGAAATCAAATCACAGAAATGCATCTGAGAAAGAGGCAATGTGTGGTGTGAAGTGCAGACAGCTAGCAGAAGAAAAAGGGCATTCAGACTGAAAACAAAACCTGTAAGGCACGCTGAACCTGTGATTGCTACTGAAGCAGCTATCTTATACTGGTACTGAAATAAGGAGATAAAAAATAGTGATAAAACAGCCAAGCCTGATGGCATTAAGCAGTGAACAGGAAAATCACTTTCTACGCTATAAGCTGCTGAGGAAAAACTGAAAGCAAGGCCAGGGAAAAAAGGAAAGTGTTTAGATTAGTTTTCTAGAAAATATTTCACTCTACATGAAACGTTAACAGTAGAGAAGTTATTTGAACTGTCCTGTAGATTTTATTGGGTAACATCTAGATTTTATTAGGTTGTCATTGGAAAATAACATTACTTCTTTTTTATTTTGCATGCATTGCATAAATTTGATTTCAGCTTCCAAGCCATGAAAACCAACAAATGTTTAATATCATACTTGATCTGAGATGAACAAGCATCCTGCCATGTTGTATAGCAAGTGGGAGCGTAGTGGAATATTGGGGATATTTAAAGTAGAGATGACTTTAGCTAATGAAGAATGTAGATGCTCTACACAACTTTCTTATTTGGAGGAGAAATCTGGCTTTAGATCTGTACATAGTAGATTTCCAACAAGCCTACACTTATGACCATCTGTTGGGTGGCACTGTGCCCATTCTCAGACACATAGTTGAAGTTTTAAGGAGGAACAGGCACCAGCCAAAGTGGAGATGACAAGGATAGCCTTCACAACAGAACACAGCCCTTACAACAAGCTGTGTCAATTAGCACTACACACCTCTCCAAGATGGCACCTCTTGAACATTCAAAACTCCTTCCCATGCATCAGAGGTAGAAGCTGACAGAAGTTACGGGTGGCATTAGTGGCCACCTCCCTCCAAAGTCTTCTGATGATGCCTTCTGAACTAGTTTCTCTCTGGTGCTCCACTATGCCATAATTTCCCTCGGATACTTAGTAAAGAGCAGGGAAATCTTCAAAGGGCAAGTGAAAATGTGTTTTTCTGGAAATGAGACAGTTACAGCCCGCTTTGTTGTAACTCTTTGCTCTTGAGCTACTTCTCAGTTCCTCCTAAGACTCCCTACCAAGCAAGTAACCTATGGAAATGCTTGCAGCATGGGATCAGAAGGTACTGTTTCTTACATATGGAAAGGCAACCTTACTCCCTAAAACTTGGAAAGAACTAATGAGTCATGCTTTAGGAATCTTTTGAGTTGGCTACCAGTGACAGAGCTGCCTCCTACATACCTCACACACAGGAGACCTCACACTCATGAGTTCATGAGTTGCACACTTGGGAGGCTCCCAGAGCTGTGGACACTGAGGTTACTCTAGAATAACTCATGTGGATTGTTTTTAAAATGCCAAACTTCATGTTGTGGAAAAGAAATTGGAAGACAGAGGTTCAGCTACATTAGCTGAGAAACCAACTTCTGTTTCACAATTAAGCATTATTGATGTTTACTTAATTTTTGCACTGAAAGTGTTACTTTACTTTAATTGAAGTGACGGCATTGACCTTAGTCAGACTGGAAAAGCTGTGTGAATTAAGTATTAATGGTAACGAGAGTAAACTTTTATATAGCTGCATGGATTTTTTATAACAAGAAGGCTATGGACTTGGTAATAACTTGGAAATGACCACTAAAGGTTTTGTCTTTCTGAAGATAAAGAAAGTGTACCAATATCTCACTAATATGAATCTCAGGCACCTCATTTATTTGGGTTTGGATGTTGTTGTCTTTTGAGTACTTATCCTGGTGCATTGAAACTTGTGGATCTGCTGACATGGGAGGACTGTTTTCCTTTGACTCTTAGGATTTTCTGGTTCTGTCTTTGGAAATTGTGTGGAAACAGTTTCCTAAATTATATGAGCTCTGTATTATTGGGAGGAACACAGAAGACAGACATATAAAGTAAGACAAGGTAAAATACTCTTTGAATTGAGTTTTCATTATATTTATGCTTTCAGTGTAATTGGGCTTGATGAGGATTTTTTTCCAAAGTATTTCCTCTGTACTTCAAAATAGTGTATATTTAGATCCAGAAGTATCAGTCAAGAGGTCCAAATACTTCTGAAATTCTTTTGATTCTGATTTGCTGCATGAACCCAGGAAAGAACCTTGGTCTCAATGTCCTCTTATTTAAAAAACAACAACAACAACAACAAAAAAAACCTAAATAAATAATTTGCTGGTTTACTCCAGAGTTGTTTTAAGGCTAAGTTTAAAAAGCTTATGCAAAATCTAAAAGTATATTACCTTTTTTTTTTGTCAGTGAAATACTGCATGCTTACCTACTTCTCTCTTCTTTATTTCGTAAACTACTAGAACTACTAGAAATAGTCTTCAGAAACTTCTTAAGATATCTGTTTGAATAAGAAAAGAAAACAGTACTGTGGATAGTGAAAACAACTTGCCAAAATTTAGCTTGGTATGCCATAAAGTTCTTTCAGTATTCAGTTTAACATGATTCCAATTACATCAGAGCTGTGGTGTACTGTGTTCATTACCCATCATCTGATCATTCACAGACCTAGTCAGGTAGCTCTCGGTGACAAAAATCTGACGATCAGCACAGTCACCATCAATCACTGGAGGTATTTAAGAAATGTGTAGACATGGTTCTTCAGGGCATGCTCTAGTGCCCAAGATTATTGGTTTGTGGTGGGGTGTGGGTGTGGGGTTGTGGGTATGGGGTTTAGTTGGTGGGTGCTTTTTTTTGTGTGTGTGGTTTTTCTGGTTTTTGTGGAGCTTTTTTTGTTTTGTTTTGGGTTGTGGGTGTGTTTTTCTGTTTGTTTGGGTAGGGTGGGGGTTTTTGATTTTTTTTTTGGTTTTGTTTTGTTTTGTTTTTAATGTGGTTGGACTCAATGATCTCAAAGGTCCCTTCCACCCACTAAGAATCTGTGATTCTGTGATTCTGTGATCTTTTGATGAAGCTGGGCCTGACTCAGGTAGCATCCAGCTTCTGATGGGTCAGGGGAAAGACTGACACTTAGAGCACTGTTATTCACACCGATCATAAATACTTAAAACCCACTATGCTCATTTATATTCTACTTTTTGACAAGTTAATATTCTCAGTTGCTCACACCTAATTAAGATGCAGTGCCTACTGGCATTTGGGAGCACTAACCCATTTAGGGAGAACAGAGGAAAAAAATCATGAGCTGCAAGAACTAACAATGTGCTTATGAATTTATAAATTAAAAGCATCAAAAAAGAATTTTCAATTATTTACTAATTGTTTCAGTTAGAAAAATAATTATAGCAATTTATTGAAGGTTGCTTTAAAGCAGAGATTGATTTAAAACAGTTTTCAGTTGACTCAGAGTAACTTGAAAGAAATTCACAGCAGTCTTTGCACTACAATTAAGGAAGGAGACACTCTACAGCATGGCAGGAATGGACTGTTTTGAAGCTTTTCTGAACTGGTCTGAAGCTGGACTGGCATTGTGTTTGGGTTTGGTGTCTGATGTACATGTATGCTTTTGCTGATCTCTAGTCAGACTGCTGTCAGTGAAACCTGTGGCAAATCAGCAAAATTATGCCAGTTGCTAGCACTTTGTGGTAGAGCTAGCTTCATATCAGGTTTTGGTTAGGAGAAAGCTAGGAGACAGTCACATATCAGGTCCTCGTTAGGTTAGAAAAATGGATAAAACTAGAGAATTAAAAAACAAAACAAAACCCAACCAAAACAAAACAATTCCACACAGAAGAATCATTTTGCCTTATCAAGTCTGACAATAGCCTTGGATCCAAAAAGGCCTTTCTTTTTTACAGTTCATTTTCTCTTTCCCCTTTTCTTTTGGCAGTAGTTCTTACTGGTAGCTGTGATCAGAATGAATTGAAAAAATGAAAGCAGGCTTTTTGGTTTTTAATTTTTTATTTTTTTTTTGATGAGGAATTAAGCAATGTTCTCATTTACTTCTGGATTTAAGGGTGAGATTCAGATAAATGCTTGGACATCTACAGATACATGATACAATGACAGTTCGGCTGGGGGCCATTTCAGAAAAGCCATTAAAGCAAGTTAGAATATTTTAGTTCTGCTGCATAGCAGGGTTCTTCTCTGTCTAATTATAGAGCGAAGACTGCTATTAACACCTTTAACCTCTGAGCCAGGCATCTAAGCTCCCATTATAATCCAGGGAGATCTAATCAAGTCAGCCAACAGAATATAGAGAGCTGTTTACCTGACCAAATGTAGATGTTTGCTTTTAGAGGAGGCAATTAGCTCCCTAGAGTCTGTATTTGTAGTGGCCAGCTCTCCATTGGTTACCATCAAAGGTTAAATTTCTAGCTTGTGCTGATACCTAAATTTAGGTGCCTAAATCTTCAGATAAACTGCCTGAATTTGGTAACTTGTAATATGTTCAACATTTCTTTATGCAATAGACATGCTGACATAAAGTATTTTAAAAATCACTTTCCCCTGCAGTACACAACTTTTTTTTTTTTCTGAGCATAAGTAAAGAGCTTTTTTATAGAGTCACAGGCAGAGAATGGAATATGTTCTGCTCAACTGTGTAGACTTTGCAGAAGAGTCCCAGTTTCAGACAACTATCACCTACATAAACCAGCACTGTAAGTAGATCTGCATATATGTAAAACTGAAGTCAACGAAAAAAAAAGGGAAACAAATCTTAAATGTTTCTTTTATATTTTCAAATTTTATTGATTCTTTGCACTTCTATTTATCTGAACAGTCTGCTCTCTTGTGACTTTCTAAAGGTGGCAAGATAAACATTGTGTACTTTGTCTCTGTTCTTACCCTAAAGCTCTCCTTCCACAGGCAAAGAAATTATGTCCTTACTTGTCCATTTCTTATTTTAATCTTTTCTGCCTTCCAATTGTAGAGCATTCAGTCACGTTTTGTTTTGGTTTCCTTTTTAACCTGATCCTTCTTGGTCTATTCCTTGGTCTCTTATTTCCCACTCTACCCACAGGGTTCACTTTCCTTCTCCCAAAAGCCAACAGGTACTTCCTAAAGGTGAACTTACAGATTTAACATCCCTCTCAGTTTTGTTATGTATCTAAATATTTTTTCCTACAGAAAACTAGAAATTTCCGCTGTGTTTTCAAAGACAATGCCTATATTCTCTGCAGAATAGCAATACATATTTTTTTTAGGCTGCCACCTTGCATTTTCAACTTTCAATTGTAGCAGTTCTTTTTTATTGGATTGCAGTGTAATTGTTCCTCACTGGTACAGTGAAATGTGAAAGTATAATCATCCTGCTGACATTTCTTTCTTGGCTGTTTATTAAATAATAATGTGAAATGTTGGTAATATGATGCAAAATGTCTATTATAGTTAAGGGCACTTAAATACAACAAAAAGAAAAGTGCAACCTTGTAAAATTCTGAAGAACACTGTAATGGATATTATTGCTCAAATGACTGAAAAAGCACATTGTATTACACATCTGCAGAAATAACATTGTCAAATATGCTATTGGACTTACACTGAAACGCTGGAACATTTTCCTAGGTATTACAAGAATACACGATCAGATTTATGTATTTATTTTCAAAAGAGCTCAGTAAACCTGATCAGACATGACTGGGTTGCCAAGTGCCTAGGAAATTATGGCTCCCTGAGTTCATTTTTTTTTGCTTAGCTGCATGTAACTTTTGTGAAGAATGGCTGCAGCCCTGTGTCTTTCTCTAGCAGGAGGCACAGGGGCTGAGGGGGATGATATTGTGCTGACCATCAAGGTAGACAAGTCTAGCTCCACTTTAGGCAGTTTAGATGCAGTGTCTCCAAGGTGAAAGTAAGCTGTAGATTCAAACAAAACATTTGAAATTAAAAGAAACAAAGAGGAAAGCATAGGTCAGGTAGGAAAATTGTCTACATTTGTCAAATATCATAAATGATTAATACTTTTCTGAAAGAAGATATATACTCTCTGTTTTAAAGGGAAATTATTTTTCAATTATTCTTTGGTCATAAAAGCAACCTCTCTCATTTGAGTATTCCCACTGGAATCAGTGTAACTTTTTTTGGTAGTGAGAAGAGCTGATTTTAGATGTGACATACACAAGCAGAGCTGACTGTCAGGAAAAGAAGGTGGAGACTTTGTTGTGGTCTCAGTATGGAAGTGGTCATCGGAGTGTGATGAACTTAATACTTATGCACACACCTCAGGCAAGTTTTATGCCTCACTCTGTCCTTACATCCAATGATGTTATTACATCCTTAGCTAACACATCCTTAGTTAACACAACCTTGGTTATCTTTGTCACTGGTTCAGCTTTAACTCAGCTAAGCTCTTTCTCAGAAAATATTCCAGATCCAACCTTTCCTGATTATGTCACAACCATTTCTTTCAGCAAATGATAGGAAAATTGGTAGTCCTTTTCATGGGGTAATAAGACAAATGACCAATAGACCATGTTTTATAAGATGTCTTTTGAAACTTTTGTTAGCTAAACTACTTGCAGGTCTGGAGGGCACATGTAATCTTGCTCTAAGTGTAGTACACTGAAGGGACCTTATTTCATTCTGCAAGATCTTATCTGTGAGTTAATATTTTACATGTCAAGCTAGAAGGAGACCATATATCTCCTTGCACATGGTACTGTGACATTAGTTGACAGTAAGAATTTGATATAAAGGAGCTGTCAGATTTGTCCCCTCCAAAATGAATATGAACTTTAAGCAGCACTCTGACCTCCCACCTTACTCCCTTTTTATAGCAATGTAAATACGTGCACATCAGTCATTCTATAAGGTAGAGGTTGTTCTTCTGTATGGCTTTTCTTTCACACTCACAGCCACATAATAGCTGTGTCTGACTTTGTGGCAGAAAAATATTTTAATTTTAGCTCGGAATAATGCATTAATATCATGGATACTTCCCATGCATCAGCACTAGAAGAATGGACATGGACTGGAACAGATGATGCACTAACTTATGAGTCAAATGTTAGAGGGCAGAGTAACATGGATAATGGTATGGTAGAAATCCATTACAGACTGGCTGAAAAACAAGAAGTAGATGGGGGTCTTAGAGTCTCAGGGCCTGATCCTCATGGGGGAATTTAAACACCCCATTATCTGCTAGAGGGAGAACACAGTAGGGCACAAGCAATCCAGGAAGCTTCTGGACAGTGTTGAAGACAACTTCCTGACACAGGTGGTCAAGGACCCAATGAGATGATATGGGTCTCATGCTTACAAACAAAGCAGGACTGGTCAGGAATGTGAAGGTTGGAGGCAGCCTTGGCTGCAGGACCATGAGTGGTGGAGTTTCTGAGAGGAACAAACAAAGAATATAGCAGGATCACAAGTCTGGATTCAGGAGAGCATACTTTGGCCTGTTTGGGGATCTGTTTGGAAGAATCCTATGGGATATGACCCTGGGGAGGAGAAAGTCCTGAAGAGCTGGTTGATTTTCAAAGATTTTTTTCTTCAGGTTCAAGTTTGGTCCATCCCATTGTGTGCAAAATCAAGCAACGGCAGCAGTTGGTCTGCATATATGAACAGCAATCTCTTGACAAAACACAAACACAAAAAGAAAGCATACGAGATATAGAAGCAGGAAAAGGTGACCCAGAAGGGCTATTGACCAGCCAAGAGTGCACACATGAGGTTAGGAAAGACCAACCCCAGCTAAATTTGAAACTGTAAGGGACATGAATGAAAAGGTTCTACAGGTACCTCAAGAGCAAAAGGAAGATGAGGGAAATTGTGAGCCTGCTGCTGAATGGAGCAGAAGGCCTGATGCCAAAAGACATGGGAAATGTCAAGGCCTTCAATGCCTTTGCTTTGGTCTTTATTTGTCAGATTTAGCTTCAGGAATCCAAGACCCTGAAACAATGGGGAAGGCTGAAGCAAGAGATCAGGTTGGGGAATATTTAAACAAAACTGCACATATGCAAATGACTGTGACCTGATGGGATACACCCAAAAGTGCTCTGGGATCTGGCTGATATCATTGCGAGGTTGCTCTCAATTATCCTTGAAAGACTGTGGGGGTCAGAGGAGGTGTTTGGGAACAGTCAGATAGCATAAGCCACTCCTACCTTCAAGACAGGCAAGAAGGAGAATCCGGAAACTACAGACTGGTGAGCCTCACCTCAATTCTAGAATAATCCTGGAAATTCTTTCCAAGCATATGAAGAGGAAGGTGATGGGAAGTAGTCAACATGGAGTCACAGGAGAAATCAGGCCTTAGCAACATTATGACCTCCTACAGTGAAATGACTAGTTTGGTGGAGGAGGGGAAAGGAGTGGATATTGTTTGTCAACACTAACAAAGCTTTTGACTGTATCCTATAACGTCCTCACAGACCAACTGGCTCTGTAATACATATGGACTAGGCACATTTTGATCTTTAGTGAATAGAATTTGGTTTATGTGCTTCTTACTAGATGTGTTCCCTCTTAATGGTTCTCAGTCTAAGAAAAGGCCTAACATTTTTCTCGTGTCCAATGAAAAGTAAAGGGATTACACCAGGGTTCCATGTATCAACACTTGCCAAATTAACTCAAGAAAGGAATCTCATCCCAAATCAAATTTATTTCCTTGCATCATTGCAGATGTTAGTAGTCTGGAGTAGTCTGTTAGTAGTCTGGAGTAGTCTGGATTTGTCAGCGTCACTGAAAACTGATCCACTTCAGAAAATGAGTAGCTACAGATTTCAAAGCCTAAATGTAGGCCACCTGTCTTGGCCATGGATTAAGCTTCTGCTTCTGCTTAATTCACCATTCTCTCTTATAGTATTTTAAAGCATAATGCTGAAGTTATCCTGCGTTTTGCTAAATATGTCATCCAAGCAACTCTGACACTTAAAATGTTAATCAGATGGTAGTCTTCTATTTGACAAGTAGAAATATGACATTGTGAAACTCTTGGTTTCTTAGGTGCTGCTAACTATATGCAAAGTATTTTGATTTCCTGGGAATTTCAATTTGCTATTTCTTATGCATTGCATGAGAAAATATAAACAAATGGGTCACACCTTGTGATAACTAGGAATAAAATAACAAAAGGGGGAGTTATTCTCCCTTTATAGAACTATAACTGAGAGCAGAAACTGACTATTTTTTGTCAGGCTGAAGACAATTGCATTTCAGTTCCTCATTGTATGAGATACCATGTGGATCAACATGTGGAGCTTCTGAAACTCACTTCTCATAGATTATGTCTTATATCCACCCCCATCTTCTCCCTCTGCACTGTCCCCAGGTTCTCTGGGTTCCCTAAATTCCCGTGATACCATCTAGTTTGTCACATGGTCAATATCACTCTTGCTCCCCTTAGCCCCACATCATTGTCTCACTACTCTGCTCCCTGACTGCTTTCTGTTTTCAAGGCAAGAAACAATCATGTCCTGTAGCTAGGTTGGAATTATGAGCACACTGATGGACCATCTGGTGTTCATGGCAGGTTGGTCAGTTGTCTATTACCTCTAAAAATGGATGAATACTGAATTCTGTTCTCATTTTCCCCATTATCAACCGTCTGTTGATTTTCACAAAACTTGTTGGTTCTGGGTTCTCATGTGAGGCCTCTCCCAGTTTAAGTCTAGTTGAAATTAGTCAAATGGTTTAGAGGTTACAAGTGGAGTGGGATAAGATATTCCCATGGCACAAGGGATTCCATAAAGATGCTTTCCATCAGTAGAGAGAACAAGCAAAGCATAGAAAAGCAAAATTAAAAAAAAAAAAAAAGCAGAATCCTAGCTACTGGAAATAGTTCTTTTCAAAGTTCAGCCTCTTTCAGGGCTAGAGAAAAAGTAGGGGGTTTTGGAGGGTATTTATTCTTTTTTGACTTTTTGACTTTGTGTGGTACTATGGAAGAAAAGTTATCATCGGTGACATTCATGTCATCTGAATTAGATGTTTAAACTCATCTGTCTATGCCACTCCATAATTGGTGGAAAGGATATTTGAAAGATTCATTTTATTCCATGGTAGGTCAAATGAATCTTATATTGATGCTTAACTCTCACGAAGTAAAATTTGCTAATAAGAATACCATCAAGTAGGAGTAAATATAGTTCAACCCGATTTTTTTTCATTTAAACATAAGAAAAATTTTTTTACTATAGGAATGATCAAACAATGGCAACAGGCTTTCCAGAGAGGTTGTGGAGTTTCCATCCTTGGACACATTCAAACACAGAACACAGACTTGAGCAAACTGTTCTAAATGTACTTTGAGCAGAGTGGCTGGCTTTTTCATTTCAATGATTTTGTGATTCTATGATTCAGATTTGTTTTGCTACAAAATGTGTGTCTAAGAAAACAGATGATACTGACTGATGTACCTGCACCTTGCAATGCTTTTTTCAAACTCATTATCTGTTTTCCTACCAGGCTTTGTGCTCAGGGAGTGAAAAATCTATAAAATTTGTATGCATGAGCTAACATCATACAAAGTTGATTGTCTTGAAAAGATGACCTTTACCAATGATTTCCTACGTGTTCCCACAACTAACAGGAATTTGCAGTGGAACACACAACAACCTTGCAGTAGACTTTTAAAAAACTTTTTAAGGCTGAAGTACTAAATTTTTTTTTTTTTTTGCCTGAGTTTCTCCAAGGGCTCCTGTGAAATGTTTCAGGGAGGAGGAGAATGACCAGCAGTAGATGAAGACTGAGTCAGGGAATGCTTGCAAAGACTGGACCCACATGGGTTCATTGGACTGCATTCAGTGGTGCTGAGAGAGCTGATAAAGTTCTTGGAAGGCTGCTCTCTGTCTTCTCTGAAAAATCATGGAGAGAGGGGAAGGTTCCCCAATGGCCCGGGAAAGGCAGATGTTGCCCGGGGAAGGCAGATGTTGCACTCATATTCATAATAGGCCGACAGATCAACCTCAGGAGCTGCAGATTGGTCTACCTCACTTCAGCCCCTGGGAAAGGCAGACAGTCAAGCCTCCTGGAGGACATTGGTGGGCACATGGAGGAAGAAGATAAAAAGGAATAGTCAGTGTGGATTTGCCAAGGGTAAATCATGCCTAACCATCCCTATTCTTTCTACAATAAAATGATTCTATGATCAGTGGATCACTATGAAAATACAAGACCACAGGCTACTCTGACAGAGATAATAAGATTTAAGTTCTGATTATTTTCTTGGATGTATCAGCTCAAATAAGGATGAGGCTGCTGAAGAGCTTGCTGTCTATTAGGAGACACTTTTTTCATCCATATTTCACTACTGAGTCTGTATTTTCATATAACTATAACCTGATGCAGTCTCGTAAAGATATACATAAATTTGGGGTGGTTTGCTTTTTGGTTATTTTTGAGAGTAGGAACTGTTTGATTCTTTTGTGCTGATTTCTAAGTATGCTGATACAGCTTGAATACCAGCAGTTTTATTGCAGGTAATAGAAAGCACCGAACTTTGAGGTGATTATCAGTCAATGGTAGGAACAACAGGTAAGAAGTAAATTGCCATAATCTAAACACAGCAGGTCTGCTTGTCCTCCTGAGATGCCCACTAAAAGTGTGCTCTCACCCTCCAGGTCAAAGATTTGCAAGCAGAGACGAAACTTCTCTACTCATCCTCTGTCCTGTTCCTCTTCATACAAATAAGTTTATCTAACCACCTAAACCCAGATAAATTGCTTATCTATATTTTCCAGTCTCTGTGGTTGAGATGTGCATATACACTAAATGCTTTTAAGATCCCTTCCTTCAGGGAAACAGACAGAATGGGATAACATTTTTTTTTTCATAAGCAGATTTGATTGACTTGCATGTAATGTAGCTTGAAGCCTTTCTTTAACTCTCAAATGAGGGCACTGAATTAAGCCTCGGATCTTTGCTCATCACATTAAGTCCATGTGTTCATCAAAACTGGACCAACTAATTTGTCCTTAATTCAATTTTATTTCCCCTCTATATCTTTCTAAAAGACCCATTACTCCATTTTCCTATTATTATTATTTCTAGCAGGACTTAATAGGACAGAAATTCTCCTGAAATTAAAACCTCTCTAGAAAAATTCTTTCCCAGACTAACTCTTTCATTGACAATGGATTAATTTGGTCCCACTTTAAAAACTCCTCCATTACTCAGGTATTCATTTTATAGTTATACATATGTATATCTAAAGTGTCATGAAAATAAAAATAACAATTATATCAATGGAAAAAAAACCCAGCCAAAGAAGTAGCAACTGAAGTAGAGAATAGTGCAATTATCTGAAATGCCAAATGAATAAAAGCTCAGAGACCCACCATGAAGTCAGGACTCTGTAGCCCTCCAGCCTAGTAATACAATGCTGCTGCTACTATTAACAGGCCACAGGATTTGTACTGAGTTGGCAAGGTTTTCTCTAAACTTCTCTTGACTTTCCTAGAGCTTTGCTTTCATTTAACCACAACAACAATTTTCCTAATGATAAATTAGTCATGTATAACTTTTTTTCCTGTTTCTTATCTGTATGTAGTATAATTTTTATATAGATGGTAGTAGAAAGTAGGCATTCTGTGTCGAACGAAATATTTATGATTGTGACTTAATATGGTGTGGTGAAATTCCAGTCTGTCAGATAGCAGAAATCTGGAAAATGGGTTTGCAGGATGTAGTGGAGAGGATTACAAGCATGAGATTATAAGAGATTGGGTACAGGCTTTACACTAAAGACCCCATTTCTGCAGTGCAATGGAGTCTCTCACCAGTAGTTATTTAGACATGTAGATGTAGAGTTGGATAAAGCTGAGTTTAGGAGTAACAAAGAACAAGTACCTATTGTGTAAAATGCACCATATACAGTAAATTCATAGGTAACATGCCATTTTAGGTCCATGAAGAAAAAGGAAGTGTACAGATGAGCTAACAAAGCTATGAAAATGACCCCAAGTAGATCCTAGAGTGAAGAAAGAGAAACCATGAACACTCCATGTGGTGAAGGACACCAGACGCTGACAACTTGCTGAATCACCTCCACTCCCACCAGCCTGAAGCCATCAACCTACAAGTCAGAGGGGCAGTGGCAGCCTGACCATAGCAGCAGGAGAGGGGTGCTGTATTCACACATGGAAATATGTGGCCAATGGTTGCAACTGTGTTATTATTTTTATTGAGATTTCTAATTGTATAATAACATTATTTTTCTTTTTAAAAAATAATAATTGTATTTAAAAATAATTTTATTTTATTTTATTTTAAAATTTTATTTAAAAATTTTTTATTTTTTCTAAAAAGTCTCTTTTTTTATTGGAACTTTCAGCCTATCTCTTCAGTAGTTTATATTAAGACAGAACAGCTCATCTAAACTCTCATCTAAAGAACAGGGGACTAGATTCAGTGGTTCCCAGAGTCTAATCTAGTTTGTAGTTGTCTTTCGTTTAATTTAATATAATGTTATGAAAGGAGCTTCTAGGTGATGATGATTCATACTACTCAAAGTCTTTTGTGTAGAAAGTGAGCTTTAGTCAAATTTATTTGACAAAATCTGAGTATAATGTGGCATAGGCTCTGAGGCACTATTTTCTGCATTCAAGTTGCAAATGTTTAATTATTGCTTTAACAGTATTTTTAATGATTACCATTCCAGGAAAAGTGTATAACTCTGAAAAACCTAGTTTGAATCAGGAACTAATTTCAGTGCTATCACTGCACTGCTTTTGGGAACACTGTTCAGACAGAACTCAGTCTTAGCACTTCTCAGCACGCTCCCAAATACAGACTAGTGAATTCTTGGTACCTACACCACCAATCACTCCCTTACGACAGTGTATAAAGATCAAGCTGTCTACAAATCCTGGGTAGTCCTGTGGCATGCACCATTAGGGTCATGTGAGAAAGGACTCTGGATAATCTTGTTTGCCTGACAGCCATGTGGTCATGCATTAGAGGGATGTGGGATATCTCATGGTCAGACTGAGCAATTGTCAAAGACAAACTCTGCAAGACTGCTTGCTTCTGTTCATATTAATGAGTAGTGCAGACCCAAGGTTTCTCTTCTCATGTTGCTTGGAGAATATCTGGGTGCCTGGGCAAAGTCTGTCCCCACTTCAGTTGAACACCATCTTCTGGACTTCACATGTAGCCTGGGACTGAGGGTATATGTGTGCCTGAGTCAGTGATTTTTCCTGTAGCTGGACACTAACAGTTCAGGCCATGACATCTTCTGTTGTCAGGAATAGCCTTCACCTTCAGCAAAACTTCTTTGTTTTGGTTTCAGGAAAGAAGATCATAAATCTTGGTGAAGACTTTTGTATACACTTTCCCATTTGCATTTCTTTCTTGCTGCATCTCTGCTTGGATGGAGTCAACTTTGTACTTTCAAGTGGCGGAAATGAGAATAATTTTTTGTGTGAGTGTGGGATAGAAGAAGGAACGAAAGCCAGCATATTTCTAATGAGGAAAGATGCATTAGAATTAAAACCCCTGTGGAATAATACAGAAGTTGCATCTAGCATTTCTTTAAGTCTGCAGACATGTTCTGTGTCACTGAAAGCAATGTGAAGAAGCATGATTTCCTAGAGAGAATACACTATTGTAGAACATAACATCTGTACTGTTGTGAGTGCTTTATGAAAATCTTCCCACCTTCTGTCCAACATTTATCTATTTATTTATCTGTCTGACATTATCACCTGCCAGCACTGTAGATGGCAGGACTTTTTCCTCTAGTGTCTAGTACAGTAATTCATGCTTGTCTAGTACAGTAGTCCTTGCTTGTCTAAATAGAAAATAGAAATAGTTACAACTAAAAATAGAAATATTAATGTATTATTTATAATAAGAATGTAGTATTTATTAATTTGAATAGTAGTAGTATTTCCTTTTGGCCTGGCACTGAACTAAACACTTTATGCCCTAACAAGTTACACTGTGGTGGTACAGAGATTCAAAAGGGAGAAAAAAGGCACAAAGACTGTGAATATCTGTTAGATCAGTATATAAAAAACAAAGATCAGTTTATAAACAAAGGCTAAGGCTGGGTTTTTTTTCCACTGCTGGAACACAGGTTGAGAGATAGAAATATGTTTTTCATAGGACCAATTCATCATATGAATCATTCTTTCCTCTGTAATGAGTGTGCCAGGCAGGTCTGCTGTGAGAAATAAATTACTATTTCCTTATGTTTATCAGTACGACCAGGGCTGAAGGATCAGCGTGTGATACCTAGGAGATGGTATATGGTATCTAGAAAGTAGGTATTGCAGGATCTATATTTCTGTGAGGGTGCAGCCCTAGGGCCCCGCTCAGAGGCATTCCTCTAACTATGCCTGTCTCATTGCAGGTCAAATTTCCTCCTATCATTTTGGATAATGTTATTATATTATCATTCATTAAGATCAAGGTCAGATTTCCAAAAGAGTCTATATTTTCAATAGCCTGTAAGCTCTTGGCTTTACATGCTCTTTTATTCCCATCTGAAAACAAATCTGATTTTTCCATTCCTCTGCTTTTCTGGTGAATTCCTGGAAGCCTGCTTTCTTCTGTCTGCTACAGTTGCTTCCGAAAAGATCCAGTTCTTCAGCTGGAATAAGCTTGTAGCTTACAATAAGAGCTCGTGATGACTCTTAAATTCTCATTTTACCCTTCTCTGCACTTCTCTTAGACTGAAAGGATTGTGGAAGCTAACCTGTCATCTCCAGTTGCCAAAATTCAGGCAGATGTTTCAAAAGGTGGAACTCTAAAGCAATGAACATTTACCATTTTTTGAAACAGAAAGCTTCTTTCTGTCCAGGAGGCAAGGAAAGGTTCTGTCCAACAAGGAAAAAAAAGTCTTCCAGGCTTCCTGCTCACAATTATTTTTGGGTGAGCTAGAGCTAAAAGCATGGATCAAACGATAGGTGTCTAGTCCCAAGGTGATAGAGCCCCATGATTCATACCACAAATTAGACTTTGAACGCACCCAGAAACAATTATCGTTTATATGCTGGTGGTAGGTAAGCCTTCTATTCTTTTTTTCAGTTCCTCCCTTGACAGTAAAAAGTCCCTTGTATAGACATCTGGGAGCTAAAGCTGTGCTTTAAATCTACAATGAACCAATATGGTAGGAGGCAGATGGTTTCCTTATCAACTTCAAAGCAAATTTTAGAGCAATTTCTCCCTACTCTGGTACATTTCAGCATAACATTCAGCACATGCTGGCTGGAAAACTCTGTATTTATGGCCACTTGAACTGATCAGGCATGATCAGAAGGAAAAATAAAGGTGACCCAAGCTGACTTCTTCAGTCAACAAGCTCATGCATGGAGGTACCACAGACATAACCTTGAAGGTCCCCTAATCTCCAGTTCTCTGATATTCTCCAATGAAGCAGTTCCCATCACGATGGAATGCCAAACTCCTTTGTCAGTCTACAGGGACTGCAGTGTCCTCAGTTGTCTGCAGTGAAAGGCGTTTCTGACAAGAATTTTGGGTTTGGTCATCTACTTTCTGAAAGCCTAAAGGAATTTAAGGGCAGCAGAAGTTTCATCACCTTCTGTCCATATATCATGTTTAAAACATTAAAGTAAGCTTATCTAATAACATTTCAGTAAAAATATAAAGTGGGATGATCAAACCTTTGTCTGCAACCTTTATGGGTAAAATGGAAGAATCATTTGGATTTCAAGGAGCTTCTAATGAAGCCAGGGATTCCAATATTGCCCATACAGCCTGCATATAAATATGTTTTGTCTTTTTTGTTTATTTGAATAAAAAATTTGGAAGCATAGTCACTACATGACTTTAGTATTAAAGTGTCTGCAGGTATATTAATAAACCCGCCTTCTCAGACATGAATTAGTACAATAGCAGAAAATGATACTTGTCGTGATGCACGATAAGGTCAATAAATGCTGTCTACGTAACAGGCATGAGGTATGCTTGTCAATATAAATGAGGTCAACAAGGAAATCTTCCTATTGACATTCTCTGCACAATGTTCCATTTAGTATTGATAAAATGCCTTCTGAAGCCAGGAAGACCTTTGAAAAGACACTTAGAAAACACTAACAACTTTCCTTCTTGAAAGTGTGCAGCTAAACATGATCATGGATATCCATTTTAGTTAAAATTTTTAATAAACAAGAATTAAGTATATGTAATATAATTTATAGAATAAATATAATAATATTCATACAAGATTTATTTCTTCCATTTTTACTTGATTAAAAAGTGTAAACCTGTGTAGTGTCAAGATCTCCTATTTACATTCAAGAGAGAAATAGTCCATATGACCTATCATGGGAAATGAAGCCCGTAAATAAAGCTCTGTCCTGTGCCTGTGCATAAAATAACCTTGTAATGAGCTCTCACTGCTGAAAAAATACTTATTAATTCTATAAAATATTCATTCAGATTTTTTGGTCCTTTTCCCTAGGATGTCACTCTGTGTGTTACTCAGAATTTGACAGAATCGTGTAGGAGAAAACAAACATCCAGTGCTGCCAGGGCTGGGGTACTGAGGTAAGCTAAACATGTGTTTGAGGTGCTAAAGACAGGATTTTTATTTTTTTTCCCTTTCAAAG
Source organism: Scolopax mira (assembly GCA_004320125.1). Taxonomy (NCBI): domain Eukaryota; kingdom Metazoa; phylum Chordata; class Aves; order Charadriiformes; family Scolopacidae; genus Scolopax; species Scolopax mira. The sequence continues at coordinate 17,352 of BJBW01008561.1, read as the reverse complement.
CACAAGCAAACATCACTGGAAGCCCTGTGTGCCATATCCCAACAGCTGGGTATCTAAGTGATGTATACAAATATGTGCACACATGTGGCTCTGAAATTTTAATTAATCTTCTCCAGAGAATGCTCTCACTTCGAAGATTCAGAGAACAAAAGGCAAAGCTCTGGTGTGGGTTTGAATTTGACTATTCAGTCTAATGTGACATCAAGAGCTCACTATGCTTTTCTCACCTGCGCTTTTTGATTATTTGACACAGAGAGCAAGATGCACACAGATAGCTCTCACAGCCTTGGTCAGCCTGGTGCGTCCCAGGAAATGGGATAATAAATTAACTCTAGTACGAGCTCTCCAGAAGAAACCTACTTATGCCATCTGCTCCGGTTTTGATATATTTCAGAGAAAACTTGATTTTATTATTCTCTTTTGTATAGGAAACTACTGTATCAGACTGCAGACATAAGCCAGGATGTATTTTTTCCAGAACATTAGAAAGTTACTGTTGCATACATAGGGGTCAGCAGTGGAGGTACAGAAGGAAATCATTAGGAAGGAGTCTAAAAGGTAGTTAAAACTTGGTCCTTGAAAGATAATATGAAGAAAAATAAGGTGGAGTAAAGGTCCAACTTGATAATGACCACCTATTTCTTTATTAATAATCAAGTGACTGCACAGGAGGCATATAATTCTCTGGCTACATATTGTAGTCTTTATTCAAGGATTTATACCCTAGTCTTCTCTGAGATAACTGCCCCCTTATCTTACTTTGCTCAATTTATGTTCTACAGTTCTGCCATTTTGCTTCTCTAAAGTGTAATTTCTATCAAAACACATCTGACACTCAGTTGGACTGATTTACAGCACTGTAATTTACACAACTTCTGAATGTTGACCTTACAGTTGACAATATAACAACCGTTACTTTTGTTGCCATTGAAGACTGAAACAGGAAGGTCCAGAGAAGAGCCTGAGCCTTTGCAGAGGAAAGGATGAGCCCCTGGGCTGGGTCTGCAGCAGGCCAGTCCTGTCCATGTAAGGGTCACATGTCCCACAGTGATTGTTAGATTGCATTGGGTTAGGAAGTTGCATTGTACTATGAAAAACCTCAAGGAATACTTGGGAGTATTATTTACCTAAGGGGAATTCCTTATTTTCACTGACATCAAAGCACCACAAGTAACATTAGCAGTGTTTGAACCCTTCAGTAGACTGATGTGGAGCTACTGGTGGAATTTAACAACGTTCCAAATACCTACGTGTGAAAAATGGTTAATCGCTTCCAACAGCACATTCACACTTGGGCATCCCATCAAGCTGTGGTGAAATGCTAATATTCTGGTGTCTGTGGGAAATGTATACATGTCCTCAATGGCTGTCTTTTTAGACAGTGTGTCCTATAATGCTGGTGCCCCCAGTCAAGCAAATGGGGTGGCATGTATGACTGCACCAACAGTACTTTTCTGACTGCTAAGGCATATCTAAGTCTCACAGTGACGCAAACACCCAGAAGTCATCAAACCACACAGTCATATCCAGGAGCTGTGAAATGCTCCTAATTAGAGTTAGCCATTGGAGAACCATGCCTGAGGGCACCTAACAGACAAAACTAGGACAAACCTTCACAAGCAAGTTTGTCCCCTTGATTTTAAACTTTTCTTACAAAAAAAGAATACTAGTTCAAGCTCTTAAATATTCTTGAAGTTGTCAAAAGCTAAGTCTAGGCTAGGAAGTAGTGTGGCAACAATTTGGAGAAGAAAACAGATTTGAGGATCCAAAGTCTACACTGTCTGTGTGTCTCCAAAGGAGTTTTGCCTGGCCAGAGCACTGAGGTGGGCTCCTCTTCTGGCTTAGCTTCAGCTAGAAGAACCCATTTGTGTGTTGTGAGATCACTCCATGGTACAAAACAAAGTGAGAAGTGACTCCATACCACACTCCTGGTCCAACTTCAATGCTTCTGTAGATGTATTCAAAGTCAGATGATATTTTGGAGCAGCTCTCTTGATGTCTCCTATTTGGGGTAACCTAGAGGAGATTCATTTTCAGCAGGTAAATTAACTAACATCCTGAGATGATCAGACCAATTTAAAACATTTCTGGTGAGACAATTAAATGTGGATTGTATCTAAAAACATTGATTGCATATGACAGCTATGACTACAAGGTAAGAGAAACATAGATATAGGTGAAAAACGGTCATTCCTCTTTCGCTTTTCTTTTTCAAGGAAATACTGCTGTCACCAGCAATAGTCTGTGCAGGTTTCTATTCAGAGTAATATTCTTCGAGACAACAGAGAGTGTTTTTTCAATTTTATAGGCCAATGCAAACTTGAGACATAAAAGAATCCTGAATAAACTCAAAAGCTATAATGTCAGATGCAAGAAAGTTGAATGTTAATAAGCTGCCTGAACAGAAACACCAGAAGAAAACTGCAACTGTCTGTAATGAGGAAGAATTAATAAAACGGTCAGGTCCTGCAGGGAATATTTGTTAAGTGAAAAAAAGTATTTCACATTTCAGCTGGTTGGCAGCCTGCCTGTGATCTGGGCATTATTGGAAATTCTGAAGAAGAATGGCGATTTTTTCCTTATGGTTACTGAGGTACTGTAACTACTGCTATTTTCTGTTGTGCTTCAGAATGGCTGGGTCAGAAGAGCTTATGGTTTGGTGATGAAGAAGAAAAGGAACCAGGAACAGGCAGGGGAATATAGGAAGAAGAATTTCACTTAGTCTGCTTTACTGATCCTTTTGTTGTGTATTAGTACAGCAAGACCAATCAGTGTCTAGCTTTTCTGAGATTAGCATCTATGACATACTTTGGTTTTGTTTACAGTCCTTTCATCCACGTTTGGGTTTAACCTGCTGTTCATGTAAAATTACATTTCAGATGCGTTTTTTTTCTCTGTGGTCTTATTTACACCTAAGAGTTTAACAGATCTGGTTGACTTGACATGATCCTTGCCAACAAGCTCCTGATACTTCTGTTGAAACTGATCCATCAGCTGTGAGAAAAAATAAATCTATCGTATTTAATCTATTGCAGCCATCTGATGTAGGGAATGCTATTTCTTTTACATCCACACTCTGCTAGGTGGAGCTAAACTTCTCTAGATGGACCTACTTTGTCAGGGGGGTTGGCTAGACGATCTCCGGAGGTCCCTTCCAACACCATGTGATTCTGATTCTGTGAAGCCTATCATCTCATTTTCAGTTTACCTCAAAAACAAAGATTAAAAGCAGTTTACTAGTATGCTTCCTGTTCCCTCCATGCCCTTTAAGTCAAATAGATTCGTGGATGTTTATGCAGGCCAAATACAGTTTGGGGATCTTCAGTGCCATATGATAATGTGTCAGATGGTAACTGTCTCTTCTTTCCCTTCCATTTTTCCTGTCATCACTGTATGCTGAGGAAGGAAGAATGTGGTGTAAGAACTGTTATGTTAATTGCATATTTTCCCAGACATGGGAGAGCCGGGGAAGGAGGAGAGTTGTTAATTTTTTTTAATTGTTTTTTAATTACACTGGGGTTTGTAAGAGAAACATATGTACCTACACTGATATCTGTAAACACAAGTGGCAACATTAATACTTTCATTTTGTCTGTATAAGGCTGGTCCCACGTGAATTCAGATGGAACTATACCAACTTAATCATAAAGAATGCTTTAAGCCACCATTAAATCATTGGTATAAAGTTTTAGATGCACACATTGCATCCAAATACTGAAACTGTCAATCTTGATCCAGTGTGTTATATAAGGCTGATGTAATCTCAGCCAAGAAGATATGAGAGATATCTCTGAATTACCAGTCTTATTAGAGGGCTAAACTAGACTGTGTGAGCATGGGGATGATCTGAGTAAATCTGACCAATCTGCTAGATCAGGGCAGGATATTTGTGATAAGTAAATCACCAGCACGGTGACTCTTTTTGCTACTTGTGCACAGCACAAATATATACTGTAGCTTTTGTATTTATCCCTGCAGTTGTTAATTAGCCAATGAGTGTTCCCTCTGTCCAATTTCTGATGCCTAATCTAAGAGACTGTTGTCTTTCCCATTATACAGCATTCATACAGGATTAATCTGGTAGAGAAAGCTAAAAGGTTTCTACCTCTTTTTGTAGATTCCTGAATGCACTGGCAACACAGGTTGTGGATGATCTTCCTGAATTCTTCTTCTAAAATTAGTAACTTAAATTTTAACCTTCACTTCATTTTGATTCTTGAAGAAACTATTACAAGCCAGTCCACAAGAAAAAAAGGTATCCCCAGAAGGAGCAACTTCTCTCAAGGAAGTTGGGAGAGCAAAAATCTACCTGAAGCTCTGTATGTGAGAAATAAACAAAAATATCTGTACATTTGGCTGAATTGTATAACTGCTAAGAATGATTTTTAAAGAGTCTTAAGTAACTCTTGTCTTATTGAAAATTCTTTTGAAAGTTAAGTTCTTAAATATTTTTTTCAGTGATTAAACCGGCTCCACACATGACATAACGCTTTTGTTATTTTCAGCAAGCCATTTTTTAATTTTCCTGCAAAGGATCATAATTTGGTGAAAACTGCTTCAGAGACTTAAATTACATTCCTGATTATTTTAAAATAAGTTTTAGATAAATTTACCAAGTATTACACAGTAGAGATCAGTGATGGTAAAAAAACCTTTCTTTGCTTGAGATATGATCTGCCTCGATAAATAAATTTTACTGTGCCTCAAACACTTTGGAGAACAATTTCTTCACTGATAAGATGTAAAACATGAGAAAAGTTCTTGTACCTGGATCAAAATCTTCCTGTCGTAAATAGGGTTTTTGTCCCCGACAATCTAAGAGTGACTAAAAGGATGGTGATGTCTTCATATGTTTCTGAAGAGCACATGGCTTTCAGTTTGAGACATAAATTTTTCTGTATCTCACTGGACAGGTACAGATGGGATTTTTTTTGTAGAAGTTCAGCCCTTCATCAGGTCACCAAATGCAAAGCAGAACAGATGCTTCTATGAAGCCGAAAGACAAGTCTTAAGTATGGCTTAAAAAAGCCAAGGACTGGAACAGTCCATTGGACAGCTGGGGCCTGACAAGGTGTTAGGTATCTGACTTCCTCCAATAATATGTGAAATCAATCAATTGCCAGACTGGCAAAGGGTACCATTCCTGCCCTGATTCTACCATCATTGCTTACACTGAGTTGCATGCTACTATCGGCATCCTCCACAGGGTGAGTGCAGGGAAAATTCCTACTGATTGTAAGTGGCAGGAACTGTATCCAGTCCTCAGATGCTAAACAATAAATTTATATGAGTATCATCATCAACTATTCTATTGAGTGCTTCCAAGGAGAAAGTAAAATGTCTGTGTCTTTCTCTTTAAGAAGAAAGACAATACAAAGAGACAAAGACAATACTTAAGAAGAAGAAATACAAAATCAGATCCCACACATAGGCCTTTTCTTGTATGCAAATAAATGTTCTTTGGTCTTTTTGATAGCCAGTCTTAAATTACTTTACAGATAAGTATGGGAAACTCTCAGATCTTTTGGGGATGGAGGTCTTCTAGAATGACTTCTAGAAGATAAGTTAGTCCAAGACACTACTCTGCCAATTTATTCTGCAGAAGTCCACTTCAGTAGACCACTGAAATTTGTTAAATCTAACACCTATTTAAACACATAAAAGAGAAAGACCAAATACCCTGAAAGAGACTGTTAAGGAAATTGAATAGTCATGGGGTAGTAGAGTGCAGTCACAGATTGGGCTCTCTCTATGGAGACAGTCAAAAATAGAAATTGGTGGCTAATTGCCAAGGTTGGTGACTGACAGCATGATAGCAGACAAAATTCAACCTTGGCAAAGGACACATCATTGGACTGTGAGGTTCACGCACATTACAAGGTTCTGGATGAACTGATTAGTTGTAGCTATAAATATGTATATAGGTATAGATACATACATGCATAACCATCACAGTACTTTGTAGTTTTCATGATGCTGTTGCCCTATCCAAATATCAGTCTTAATTCTTGTTTCTCTTTCTCATTCTCATAAAGTTCTTCATTCTTCAAGTAGGAAGAAGTCTCAGACCCATCTATAATTACTTCTGCCAATGCATGAGGGGAATGTGACAAACATCCAAAGCTGAACATATATATTTATCAATCTTTTCTGCAGGTTTATTAATAAATATCATAGAAATAGCGTGCAATATTTTTTTCATATTTCTCCACTTCGATTAACTGAAAATATAAAAGTTCTTATGAATTTGGCTTTGTTCTTCATAGGATTTTATGTTATTATATTTTAATGTCCATTAACATGAAAACATGTTTTATCCATCTTCCTAGATGTAACTCTCATCAATACACAAGAACTACATGGGGAATCATTTTGTCTTCTTCTATCTTCTTTAAAATACATGTAAACACTATTCTATTCTATTCTATTCTATTCTATTCTATTCTATTCTATTCTATTCTGTAAACCTCAGTACAAAAATAACTCTGTTGTATTCACAAATGTGGAAACAACCACAGTTTGCAGGGAAATGTCAATGTGATTGAGTTACATACTTGAGATAAAATCATTTCAAGAAGATGTTGAAGGACAATTTTTTGTCTCACCTAAAAAACAGACTAAGGAGGAAAAGTGTTAAGTGAATAGTATAAAACACGTACATCAGAACTACCCCTGTGAGGACAAATATTGTAGCCCTAATATCAGGAGAATTTTGGTTATTCATTCAGTATTCTTTTCCTGTTTGCTAAGGTCACTAACCACCTGCTTGAACTACTTGGCTGTGTGGCTTTACAAGTCATCTGGTTTCTCAGTTCAGGATGAAAAAGTATCTTTTAAATTTACCAGAGCAACCAGGTATGAATTGCAGAATATTGTCTTGGCAAGATGGATAGTCTTTATTTATGTTCCTTCTATTTTTATAAAGCAACATATCTTCTAAAATGTGGAGCTATTTTCTCACATTAATTATGTGTAATTTTAAATTTATTTTAATGAGCCTAAAAAAGAATACAAGTGAGACTGTTGCCACAAACAAAAGCAGGGGCTGCAATACCCAACTATACACTCTGTGGAAGGGGTAGGACTGCAATTTGCACTGATTAAACATGCATCTATGGCTGCCTGCCCACTAGGCTTGATTACCCCTGTCCTGGCTCACTCTGTCTCAATAGTGCTCATTTCGTCCCTGTACCTCTTACCAGATCATCACTTTTGCTGGTCAGCCCCTCCACTAATGCACCTCTCCCTTTCCCACCTGCCCCAGAGATTTTATGGTCCCTCCACCATCTCAGAGTTCTAATTCAAGTCCTGGTTCCTTGTCCATCCCTTTGTTCAGCCAGCTCTGAATGACTCCCACTTCCAACATGTTGAACATTCCCCCTATTCTTTTTCCTTCAGTTCTTACTACAGCTAAAAACCTAATTTTTACCTTCTTCTCATCTCACTCATTCACACTGCCCTTGCCCCATAACTTCTTTGGGTCTGAGCTGACAATTAAAATCCATCTTCCAATGGATTTTTTTACTTCCTTTTCTTCCTAATCTCTCTTTCTCTTCATGATCCCACCCCCCCTTGCTCTCCTCTTCTCTTTCCATTTCCATTCTCTGTAGTCTCCATGTGACAATCTACTCTCTTTCCTCATCTCAGCCTGTTTTTTAATCCTTCTGCTAACCTCTGGCCTAAAAAAAGAAGACATCTTTGCCTTAAGTAATATTCCCAGAGAGTTTCAATAAGAAGGGGAGCCTGAAGATGCGTAGTCCATTAGAATCTGGTGGAGAGAAGATGAAATAAAGGAAACAAAACAATCACTTTAAAGAATCTCCATTGCTTGACTTCCTGTGCATACAGGTCTCTTTACTGGAGCACTTTGAGAAGAAAACTTTTTTATCTGTTCAGTATGGACAACAGCCACCAAGCAATGCTAGTGTCACATGAGAACATGTACATCTAGAAAGTAAAACTAAAACTCTTGGTTTGGCCATGTACACCAAGCTGAAAACCAGCATTTTTCCAGGAAGCACCCATTGCAGGCAGCAAGCAAATATTACAATCTCCAGCTAAACTAAAGAAGAATAGCATGAAATATTAGAATGTGTAAACCTAAACAGAAAATATTCTCAGTTTCAGTGTCTTCCACATTCTTTTGCCTTATCTCTTGGTTTGAGTTTTTAAACCATAGGTGATTTCTGATCTTTCCCCTTCCACTGCATCCCAGCACAATAAAAGTTAATGAAGGCCAATATATTGCGTATGTTTTTGAGAAGTCTAGTGAAAGATCTTGGAGGAAGACAGGATGAAACAACAGAGCAATAACCATGAAAATTATGTTGAGGGTTGCTAGGAAAATTTAATTTGATAGGAGCAGGGAAAAATCTAGCTTGGAGTAGACGTCTGGCTGTTGGTCAGTCCAGCCCCCTGGTCAGAACTGTCTTCAGAGCTGTTTGGAGCAACTGCATAAGGACATAGAAATCCTTGGAACTTTCAGCAGGATTTTAATACGGGTGGCATTTGTCCAATGCTTCAAGTAGTCATTAACTTTAGGGCTGTTGTGTGACAAGAACATCCTGGAGTAAATGAGGGTGGTGGCTAGGAACTGAGAGATATACCCTCAGTGTCTACAGACTGGGAGGAGCCCAGAACCAAAGGTTGCCTTTTTATCTGAGTGAGGGCATGTATAGACATAGAGTTAGGGCAGGCTTTAAAAAGAGTTATGGGAAAAAAAGACTCTATTACACGATGAAGCAAGCAGCTGAGCTTCATCTGGACATCCATATCCTTGTTTTGAAGGTGCTCAGACTCAGTGATTAAGAACAGGAATGTTACTGTGTCTGTGCAGAATTTGGTTTCACCTCTTTACTGTGGAAGACACAGTAAATGAGAAACAACTTGTTTAATCTGAACTTTGGCAACCTGCACACAGCACAATTTGGCTACAAAAAGCAGAGGAGTGGAAGACCCCCAATGCAGACTTGTCAGAGGGAGACAGCTTGTCTTCTGTCCTTGACCAAAAAGCATATTGCTCCAGAAGCTGGAACAGTGCATCCTGTAGATCTTTGAATCCCCATGAAAGCCATCATGTATGGTAGATTAGCTTTCCATGACTCCTGGTCCGTGCATGCCACAACACACAGCAACACATTGTGAAATCAAAAAGATGTTTATGCAACACACTATGAACAAGAGCTTGTCACAACAGCACCTGCTATAAACTACAGATGTTATTTTCAGAGAGACACAAAGAAATATAACTGACCTAGCCATCATCTGGTGCAGTATGGTGTACCATGATGTGGGAACATGCTAGAATGTGTGGGACAATTCCTACAGCAGCCAGCCCTGACATCCCAGCACAGCTCACGACCCTGCTGAGGCTGGGTTTGCACCCCACCAGTTTCTGCACTGGAATCTGATTTTACTCCCTTCTCACTTGGGACAGTTTTCTCTGAGGTCACTCTTTTAATTTGTTTATCTGGTCAATCTCTTGTTAATCTGGTCACTCTTTTAATTTGTTTATTCACATATATATTTTTTTTTAATTTCTTGCTTTTTGCTCTTCTATAATTTGTATTTTCAGATAATTTGACTAATTAAACTCAATTAAGCCCATAGTAAAAGGGTTATTTCTTCAAGCTGATCCTTTCTGGCTCCTCTTCAGATCTCACAGGTATTATACATTCATCCACTCATTCACCTTAAAACAAAAGGCACCATGTTTTCTTACAAATCGGTTCTAAGAAAGAAAAAAACTCCATAAATTAACTTAAATTGCATTAATTAAAGTGCAGCAATTGGGAAATACTCTGTTACTTGTTTATTTGCCTTAGTGACATCTCATCAGCTCAAAATGCCCTAACAGCAAGAATTGACAAGAAAAAAGTTAAATGTTTGCTAGAAATGTTTTGGGTTTATTTTGTTGTAGTAGTTTGGTACTGAGGACAGGAAGTATAAATTGGTAGCAGTTGCCAAGCTAACTTCGCTAAACAATGTAATTGAATGATATAATAGTAATAATACTGAATGATGCCAGTGTAATTTGCTGATGTAAAACAGGCACAAATTTAAAAGCAAGATATAAACATGTATAGAGGAGTAAATAAACAAATATAATACAGCAGGTGTCTGAAAACTTAAGATGCATAAAACAAAGCAGGTAAAATAGAGTGTGAGAAATATTCAAGGATTAATTCTCATGTTGAGATTTTCCAGATGAGTAAGTGAAAGCAGTCGGGAGAGTGAGTTCTGAGGGATCCTCTCTTTCATGGTAAGAGGGGAAAGCCATAACTGGGTGGAGCTATGCCAGTGAATTTGCAGTCTCTGCACAAAGAATTCAGACTGGCTAGAAAAAGATGAAATGAAACAACTATTATAATAATTACATCTGATGAACCAACAGCGTTAATTTTTTCCTTCCATCTACTCTTAGGGATTTGCTAACTTTCTTCCCGTATGTTTGCCATGAAGTGAATTTTTGTGGCTATCTTAAACTTAAAATCTATTCCTGATAAGAATTTCCATATCCACATCCATATCCATCCATTTATATATATATCTGACATGTACACTTCAGCATATGTAGAATTACCCTTTTGAAATTTGGGAGGGTCATAGAGATTAAATTCATTTTAAAGGCAGGGCTGGAGTACTTTTACATTTTAGATACTGCTGACAGAATAATTCAGTAAAAAAACCTAAACCAACTCAAACTGGATTTTTTTTTTGATTGTTGGTTGGTTTTGTTTTGGTGGGGTTTTGATATTTTTTTTTGGTTTTTATGTCTTATTATTCACAAAATTCAGCCTATGGGAAGCTGTTTGGATTTTTTTTCTTAAACGCTTCATTGTGACTACTTGCTGCCTGCTGATGGTGATTTGCTCTTTAAATTGCTTTTGTTTGGTGATGCATTTTTTAAAGATGAAGCTCCCAGTCTTCTCAGTGCAAATAACTGTCCATGCTAAGCTTCATGAAATGTTTAGTACCAATGTAAGCATTTATAAATAAATTGGTGGTCATCTGACCACTCAGAATAAAAGAATATCACAGCATAAAAAACTGTGCACAGAATTCAGTATGCTCAATTAAGAGAATATTAGAAGAATGATGCTTGCATTGTCTGATTAGCTGCAAAACCAGAAAATGGAAATCTGCATTTCCAAACACGTTTTCTATCATCATCTTTCTTTCATAGATATCCAGTGCTCATTAAAGGATGCCCTTTACATTTCGATGCTGTGTTTTGACAAGAAAATGTAAGGAAGGCATGCTTTGCAAGTTTTTTTTGTAATCACATTGTAGAAAACAATGCTTTACAGTTTTGCCTAGTGTTCGAAATGCTTTGTCAAAATACTGTTTCAGTCAAATCAAAGGTTTTATTTTAAGGTTAATGCTGAAATATTTAAGCAAACAAGTATGCCACTTTTCTAAGATGTATTTTCTGTTTTGCAGAGCTGTGCAACAGAATGAGTATTACTCATTATCCCTGATTTATTCATTGCAGTTAGCTATTAGCCAACTCTATTGAATATCCTAACAGGATACCATTCTATTTTAAAGGCATATGTGTGTTATAGCAACCCTTAATTTATTGGTCTTTTACAATATAAAAGCCCTATTTGTTGTTGGTTAGCAATGCTGTAATTATGCTAAACTTTGTCATGTTATTGACTTCCTTAGAATACTGTGTGAATGACATCGTCAGTGCCATGTTATCATTAATATTATTAATGAATCAGACCAATCTATAGCTTGGAATAGTGTTCTGAAATTTTAAGAGATGTCTTTCTTATTTCACTTCTACAAACAAAGATGACTATAGAACCAGTGCTGTTTATGATTTTGCATGTGAAATTGCTCTGTTAAAAACTCTGTGAATAGCTGGGTATTTGGAGATTAAAACACTCTGTGTGTGTGAGTGTTTTGAGGAATGAAATCTATATTGAGTTTTATTAAAAATTCTTAATTTCCTACCACATTTCTTTTAATAAACTACAGCTGAAATGAATTTGTAGTGAATAACTTAAGAAAATATGGTTCTTGCTTAATCTCATTTAAAATATCCTTGGGATTTCCAATGGACAGAAAAGCAGATTAAAAATTCTTTTACAGATCATATGAGATATTGCATATTAAAGCACGGATTAATTACTTCTCTGTCGATAAATTACTTCTGACACATCTAATTAAAGCAGAAGATTCAATCATTAACTTCAATCAGTATGAAAGTACGCTTAAAAAGAACAAATTCTAATGCACACAGGGTAATAGCCTAATGGTACAGGGCATTTTTTGTATTTTAGAATATCTTTTACTGCAAAATAAAAATATTTATCTAAAAAAGTCATTGGTCATTGTATATATTTGAGTTTTCATACTTCTAAATTAATAAATCACTAAAACAACATTAAAGTATTAAAAATGCTAGCAACATAGATAAAAAAATAAAGCTTTGGAGAGAAAACTGTTTCATATTGTAGTCATGGTGTGGTGCCTATATGTAGCACACACCTGTAATAGATGCAATAGATGCAAACAGGCTGGTTTCTGACATTGCTAGTTATTGTACAAATATGAAGAAAAAAGCAATCTCTGAGTCAGAAAGGTTTGTGATATGAATAACTGCATCACTGTCTGATTGCATCACACTGCAAGAAGAAAAAGCTGTATTTACCTGAGAGAAAGGCCGATGCCTCTTAGCCTGTTAAATACTTCTCTAATGCAAAAATGCAGTTATTTTCAGTGAAATGACTGACTTGGAGTATCTCACACACTGACTAATTCTGGCAAAGTGGCTTCTGCTTTGAAGTGGTTGGTGGGAACCACCTCTGCGTCCCCAGATTTCAATGATATTATTACATTTCTCTAGGATACTTGTTATCATCTGAATATTGTGCCATGACTACTACAAGACTTATTACTAGGAACCAATAGTCCAGATGATTTTCAACCCACACAAGAGTCTGTTTGTCCAGCGCACACTTATTTAACTTCTAGATTATACTCAAAGTATATTATATTTTATTTTATTATACCAAGTTATAAATGTTTCCAAGGATGGAAACTTCACAGTCTCCCTGGGAAACCTGTGACAATGTTTGACCACCTTTATTGCAAAGGTTTTTTTCCCCTCTTGCCTAACTAGAATTTCTCTTCTTCCAATCTGTTCTGTTGGAAGCTTTCTCTGTACCTTCCCAACAGGTGGTTGAAGACAGTAATAAAATTAGTCTGGAGCCTTCTCTTCTTAAGGCTCAACAAATCCTCTTCTTTCATCCCCTTCTTTCCTCATGTATCATAATCTTCAGTGCCTTTATCATCTTGATGGCCTCCGCTAGACTCACTCCAGTATGTCTGTGTCCTTCTTGTGAACATTACTCCAGATGTGGTCTCACTGTCATTAAATTAAAAGGAATATCACTCAGTGGTTACCCTAACCACTGTTAGGGTTGCTGCCCTACAGTTTGGTGTCCCACACCTTCTCAAAAAGTGCTGATGCACACAGGTCTGGGAACATGTTTTGGCTGTAAAAACTTACACAAAAAAGGTTCCAGGTATCTCAACCATCTCCCTATCATCCTTTAATAAGTAGTGGTTTTAGCCAGTCATTTTGTCCAATTCTCATGCTTTTTAAAAAAAATTATTTTTATTTTATTTCACAAAAAAGGTCTTCTGACAAATTTTATCAGGCTGCTCCTGATCTCTTAGTAAGGCATTGTTTTTTCATTTATTTTAAGTAAGCCATTTCTTCTGGGCATTATTCATCTGACAGCAGCTTCCCAAGGGATTCCGTCTAAGAAAGACTTAAACAAGCCACGATCTATTTTAAGAAAGTCAGAGTCTTACCTCTGATGCTTATCTTCACAGCTTTCTTCCACATCCTGAATTCAGTCAGGATGGACCACACCATGGTCACTGCATCCCAAATTTCTGTCTGTGACCACACTGCTCAAGAATTATCCCTTGTTTAAGAGCAGTGCTCAAGTAGAAAATTATCCTTGACTGCCCTCTCTAGCATTTGCATCATGAGAAGCATAGCAACTTCCTGGGTTGCTTGCACATATATACAGGCATCTACATGCCCTCCCTGTAGATGCCTGTACTGTTGAAATCTACTGTAAGGACCAGAGCTTGCACCTGGGAAACTTCTCCAAGTGGATTTTTGAAAAGCTTCATCCACTTCATCTTTTACATTAGGCACTCTGCAACAGACCCTCAACAGATTATCCCCTGTATTTCCTTGCCTTCTGTTCTGGACCCTGAGGATCTTGTCAGGGAAAGGAAGACATGAATTTGTGTTTCCTTTGTTGATATCTGATACAGAGAAGAGAGATAAATCTGAAGGACCAGTGGTCAGGCCTGATAGATATTTATTCTGTGAGAATTTTGACATAATTGAGAGGTGTTTTCCTATTACATTAGGAATAGTGTATATATAAAGGGGGCTTATAAGAAAGATGAGGACAGACATTTGTAGGTAAAAAACGGTTTTTTTGGTTGGTTGGTTGGTTTTTAAAGTGGTTGGACTCAATGATCTCAAAGGTCCCTTCCAACCACTAAGATTCTGTGATTCTGTGATTTTAGTAGGGCCTGTTGTGATAGGACAAGGGGTAATGGCTTTAAACTAAAAGAGGATAGACTCAGACTAGATATAAGGACAACATTTTTTATGATGAGGGTAGAGAAACACTGGAGCAAGTTGTCCAAAGAGGTGGTAGATGCCCCATTCCTGGAAACATTCAAGGTCAGGTTGGATGGGGCTTTGACCTCATCTAGTTGAAGATGTCCTTTCTCATTGCAGAAGGGTTTGACTAAATGAGTTTTAAAGATCCCTTCCAATCCAAATTATTTTATGATGCTACGCTATATGCAGAAAGGTTCTGACTGTAATGGTGTTTTAAAGTCTAAGCCTATCTATTCTGCAGTAAGATAACACTTTTGGAAATTAAAAGCTGGAGCCTGGTCGCTAAAAGCAGGAGAATCTACCTCATAGGCCAGTGGGAAAGCTGGTAAAAGATCTCCTGTAGCCTGAGAGACAGAAGAAGATGGAAACTGATTTAATTGTATTGCTACCAGCATTCCCACTGAAAACCAGAACATCAGTGTGGGGTCTAGCTGTCAGTGAGGCCAGGTCTCCCAGGAAACTCTAGTATCTTGTGGAAAGAGGTCAGACCAGAAAGTCTATGCTGATTTGCTTGAGTCATTGCTGGTCCCTAAGGGTTAACAGTACCAGTGGGTGAATCACATGCTACTGAGAAGGAATAAAAAATTGCTCAAATTAGGATCCCCATTGTTTATACAATGAGTGCAGCTTATGATAGATGTCTAACTTTTAGAAGACAAAATAAGGTGAAATGAATGCCACCTATAAAGGTGAAGTGCTTACCAAAGGTCATAGAGAAAACAGGAAATAAAAAGCAGCACATTAATCTAACATAGTCTATAATATAGAAGGTGATTGGGATACAGAGCTAAGCACAGCTCTGGCTTTATTTATGAAAATGAAGTTGCACCCACTTACATAAGAACTGATTATAGCTCCCATTATCTAGGTTAAACAACCCCCAGGTCTCACATACCTAATGTGTCCCAAGTTCAGATTCATTCAGCCTTTCCTGACACTTGAAATAGCAATTTGAGGCTTCAATCCTTTTTGTCCTTCTTCATTCACAATTGCTAAATTCTAATTACAATTTTTATTCACACAGCAGGCCGGTGACTCTATTAAGCCTAAAGAATTTTTCTTTTTTTCTTTTTTTTTTCAAAGAAGGAGTA
Source organism: Scolopax mira (assembly GCA_004320125.1). Taxonomy (NCBI): domain Eukaryota; kingdom Metazoa; phylum Chordata; class Aves; order Charadriiformes; family Scolopacidae; genus Scolopax; species Scolopax mira. The sequence continues at coordinate 1,590 of BJBW01008561.1, read as the reverse complement.
AAGAGATCTCAAAAAAGCTTAAAACTTCTGATTAGAGAAGAGTTTATTGTTTAAATCTGCATCTCAGACTGCTATTGTACTATTCATTTTATTCAGGTAGACTTTTTCAATGTAAACTGTTACTCAAACAGTTTAAAAGAGATGCATATAACCATTTTCTTGAGAGAAATTAAAAATATTCTTAGTATTCTATAAGTATTCTTATTAACAGTGTTTCTTAGGATAAATAGCAAGCACCTTGTAGGACCTGTAAGCAAACCACACCATAGAATTCACAGAATCATAGAATTATTTGGTTTGGAGGGGACCTTAAAGATCACCTAATCTGGCAAGCACCCCACCATTGGGAGTTTTACTTTTGGTTTGAGACTTCCTAGCTAAGTGATTGGCACAATTGGCACAATTTCCTCATTATGTTTTTATTCATTTTGGTAGAATACTGTGGAATAAAATACATGGATTGGGGAATCAACAAGAATAAATTACTTTCAAAAAGCTACCTTCTTGCTTAATTGTTTATTACTTCACCATCTGTTAGTGAAGAACAGTGGAATAATGATGTTGGGTCAGACAAAAGTTCCTTCTTGGCCTTCCTCCTTATCTCAAGCAGTGAAGAGTCATAGGATGACAGGACCACAGGGTCACGGGATAATTCAGGCTGGTAGGGACCTCAGGAGGCCTCATGTCCAACCTCCTGCCCACAGATGGGTCAGCTCTGAGATCAGACTCAGCTGCTCTGAGCTTCACACAGTCAGGGCCTGAAAATCTCTAACGATAAAGAGTGCAAAACCTGTGCCTTTATCTGAATGTCCTTCTGGGGAGAAAGTTACTCCTTATATCAAAAGTGAACTTCTCCTGCTTCAGTTAATGCTCACTATCCCTTATCCCCCCACCTTGCATGGCTGGATGATCCCAGTTACATATCCTTGATGGCTTTAAACTAAAAGAGGATAGACTCAGACTAGATATATGGACAAAATTCTTTATGATGAGGGTAGAGAAACACTGTAACAGGTGGTAGATGCCTCATCCTTGGAAACATTCAAGGTTAGGTTGGATGGGGCTTTGACATAGGCACTGATGGCTGCTGTTAAATTCCCCCCAAATCCATCTCTGCTCCAAGCTATGCAAGTTCAGCTCCCCCAGACTCTCTTCAGAAGGCAACTGCTCCAGTCTCCACCATCTTGGTGTCCCAGGAGGAAAATAAAAAGAGGAAAGACCTGAAGAAAGAAATACTACATTTTTTCTCTAGCTTTTACTGCAGTGTGTATTTTAATTTTTGGTCAGCTTGCCTACCCAGTTTCTTATCCAGTTACCCACTCAGCCTCACTGTGATGTCCAAACATGGATATTAGAATGTAGTGGGAGGTAGCACTGACAATCTTTCCAAAGTTGAGGTGAATGGCCTCCCCTGCCCTCTGTTGAGAGCAGCCCTGAGGAGAAGGACTCGGAAGTGCTCATGGATGAGAACCTCTACATGAATCAGCAATGTGCACTGGCAGCCCAGAGAGCCAATTGCATCCTGGGCTGCATCAAAAGAAGTGTGGCCAGCAGCTTGAGGGAGATGACTCTGCCCCTGTACTCTGCCCT